>APFE030331772.1:45050-67444 GCA_000404065.3 Pinus taeda | reverse complement strand
GTGGATAAAATACTAAGGGATGGTTACTATTGGCCCACTTTGTTCCCTGATGTAAAAAATTTCACCACCTCATGCCATAAGTGTCAAATATTTGAGGGAAAGAGAAAGTTACTACCACTCCCTTTGAGGCCTATTGCAACAGAAAGACCTTTTCAGCAATGGGGTTTGGATTTCATTGGGGAAATTCATCCCTCATCCTCAGGCCAACACAGATGGATCCTCACAGCCACAGACTACTTCACCAAATGGATTGAGGGCATCCCTTGTAGACAGGAAAATGATTCAGTAATCATTTAGTTTTTGGAGAACAACATATTGTCTAGATTTAGTTGTCCCAACAAGATAATAACAGACAACGTTGCTGCTTTCAGATCCAAGAAAATGGTGAATTTCTGCCACAAATTTCATATTACTTTGGGTCATTCCACCGCATACTACCCTCAAGGAAATGGCCTAGCTGAGTCATCAAATAAAATCCTGATAAACATCATCAAGAAGGTGTTGGAAGAAAATAAGAAGAATTGGCATAAGAAACTTGTTAATGCCCTATGGGCAGATAGACTAACAACCAAGAGATCCATTGGTGTCGCCCCATATGAGTTAGTGTATGGATTAGAAGCCAAATTTCCTTCATCACTAGGGGTTCCTATTATGAAACTGCTTCAAGAAATTCAAGCTGAGCCAAATGACATGCAAAGAAGGGTCAATCAGATAATATGCTTGCAACAAACCAGGGACCAAGTTTACAGCAGAGTGCAAGTTCTCCAAGAAAAGTTAAAGAAAGCTTTTGATAGAAAGACTAAAGCTAAAGATTTCAGCATAGGTGACAAAGTCCTCAAGTGGGACTCAAGAAGGGAAGATAAAGGGAAACATGGAAAATTTGATTCTCTTTGGAGAGGACCATTTATTATCCAAGCAGTCTAAGGAAACAACACCTACTTCCTAAAAAATTTGGATGAAACTGACTTAAATGAAGGTCCTGTCAATGGCAGGATGTTGAAACATTATTTTGACTACTTTCCATGCATATAGCAGGGTCTTTACTCATGTACATAATCAGTTGTATATATTTTCTTTCAGCATACTAATAGTTCAGTTCAAAAGATTGTTGTAAATAAGCAGAAAAGAGGCTTTATATTCTAGAAATTCCACATAGATGAAAACCTACAGTTTTGAAGTACAAAGAGAAAGTTTTCAAGTTTTTGATAGGAACAGTCAAGGGCCAAGGCATTCTGACCTGCTGTTCTTGGTCTTTCAAAGAAAAACCATCCCCAAGTGGAGCCACTGTTAGCTACCTATACCAATAGGTTTCATTTTTCATGATTGGCAAGGGAAGTGCCAATATGATCTACTTTGGTAATGCAAAGATCTCATATTCTTGTGGAAGAAATATACTTGTTTGGTTAAATGCTGCCCTACTTCTGGATGGGTGATCCAACAGCCTAAGCTGGGTCATGCCATGTTTCAATTCTTGTTGTAGATTAGAGAAAGAAACTTGTCCAAACAGCTCAATCTTGGCAGGTAAAGTAGATAGGTAGTGAAAGAAGGTTCCCAACTGCTTAATCTGGAGCCTTGGAAGCAATAAGGGTAGCTTTAGATAGAAAATCAAAAGAAAGCCAAAGGTAAAGAAAAAGGCACAAAAGGGTTTGCAAATCTAAGTGCACCCTCCTTGGAGTAACAAAAAATGCTAGTCAATAGAGTGGGTAGGTAGATGGGGTTGCAGAAAGCATGGTTTGTGACATTTCACTGGCCTAAAGGAAAGGTAAAAACAGGATTCCAGTGCAGATGTTCTATTCACAGCAGTGTTACAACAACATAATGAAGCATGTCTAACTTCCAGTTTTCCCCATCTCCTTCATGACTAACATCCCTATGCCACCCAACTTCACAAAGAAGATCAAAGTATTTTGTTGGTTCTAGTTTCTTTAATAGCCACATTTCTTGTGCAAAATTCTTTTCATTTTGATCTACTTCCTAAAAGACTAAGTTAATTTCATACAAACTCAGTGTCCCCCCCTATCCACCTCTTTCATTCATATTAACTACTAACTTGTTACTATCTAACTCCCCATACCCCCTATTCCCCTATTACTATGTAAAACTTGCAAAAAACCCAAAAAAATCTAAGTATCCCCGCCCCAGAGCATTATAGCTCTAGGTGTGATTTTGAAGGTCTTCATATGCTAAAAAACATTTGAGCGCAACCCACAGAGCGCCAAAGAATTAATAATAGGGATTAATTCGAGATTTTCTCGGGTTAATAGACTTAAACCCACTTTGATTATAAACCTTTCTAAAAACCCATTTAACCCGCAAATGTTGAAAACAACCCGAAAAACCCACTTTTCCAAAGTTTCCACCAGGCGCGATTTTCAAAAGAAAATAATATTTAATTCTCGCCGTCGTCAAATATTGCCCGCGCACCTTATCGTTCTGTCAACCGTCGGATCTGGGCCCTCCCATCCGACGGCCCACATCATATCGGATGGGCATCAGCGCCCGAAAGTTACCTTTCGAGAAACTGTCAGAGGGTGACGTCAGGCCTCCGCCACGCGTTGCCCCCTAGAGTCTCTCAGAGCGCCCTCTGACAATACCGCGATCGTATAGAGGGCGGTCCGAGAAAACCCGCTTACCACTCCGCTAAACCACCTGCCCACGCCATCACCACGGCCCGCCCACGTCACGTCTGTTTGGCGCCCTGTCAGCACCCCCGACCGCCAGCGCTCCTGCGTGTCTGCCACCTATGCAATCCCCGTGGACCACTCACTGACCGCCATGTCACCCGATGACGTCATGCTGACGTCACCTGACCTTGACCCCACCTGATGACGTCATGCTGACGTCATCCAAAAAGCGCGCCAATGAGCCAAAAGTCCATATTTAGCCGTTTTTTCACGTTTTTCTCATTTTCTCACTGAAAGAACCATTGCTCTCCTCTGCATAAGAATTACGTCCACTGTCGCCAACCTGCTGAAATCGACCTGAAGAGCGCTGCCGCCTGCAACCCACCTGTACTTGTCACAATTACCGGCAATTCACCAGGTATTTACCCAGAGCATCCTTTCAGAGCTAAGTTACGTCCATGTTTCTCCAAAACTGAATTCACAAGAGTAAAACAAACGTGTTTTTACCATTAAATTCCCGGGAAAACTAGCATTCCCCACAATTGCAGGGTCTAATTTCACTTGCTGAACCCACATATATCTACCCTTCCCCAAATTCCCATTTTGTCCGCGCATTCGTGGAATGTAAACCTAAAACAGCATAATTCACCAAGAAATCTGAGTTGCCTACTCCTAAAATCTATCAAATTACTCTTGTTAAGCATTCTGCACCATTATCACACCTCATTACCCCTTTTTACCTCTGCAAAATTAACCCTCTGTGGTCTCCTGCCTGCTAAAACCAGTTCAGCACCAAGTCATAACCACTGCTTAGCCATGGAGACACCAATAGTCCTAAATATTCAACCTCTGAATGCCCCACACAGAGAGCTGGAGTGGAAAGCTCTAGGTGATAAAGATTACCAGATGTTAGATTCCATGCCCATGACAGCCAAGTTTAATATTCACCTGATGAATGAATTAAAGGCCCAACATCTCAGTGGGGCTGACACCTTGGGAATTTGGGATTCCCACATACCCATTTACAACCTCCCTCAAGTCAATGTCCTACCAGACTTGATAAAACAATGCATGTCAAGTTATGATCCCGGCCAAAGAGCTGTCCTCAGCCCCTCAGGCTCAGTACTATTCCATATCACCCCTGAGACTATCAATGAAATGATGCACTTTCATACTACAAGGCCCCTTACTCCTCTCTCCCTCCAGGACCTGATAACAAAAGGGGGCAACCTGTCTAGGGATCAGATTTCCAGGGTTAACCAATTGTTTATTCAGCCTGAGTATCAATCTATGACCACTCCCCTTCCCATAGCATATCCATATCTTAATGAGCTGGGGAAAATGATGGTAGATTTGATGAGTTACATCCTGGGTTATGGGACATATGAGGATGTGGATAAAACCATCATAGCAATGTTGTCCATTTTCTCCCCAGGAATGCCTCCTGTTGTACATTATGACTTTGCTACTTTCATTGCCAATAAGATTCATGAGAAATTTATGAATCTGGAGAGGGAAAAGGTGTTTAAATACACCAGATACATATATCATTTATTCTTATTCTATTAGCCTGATGCCTTCCCTGTCCCTCTAAAGAAGCTAGATGCCAAGGGACGCCCAAGGTCGGTTGTGTTTTGGACTTCAGTTTTCCATCTTCTGCCTTATTCACCCTACACCTACTGTGAATTTATTGATTTGTTCATTCATCCAGCTATGACATTATTGTTGGGTGCCCCTCCCCCAAGATTGATAGATGAAATGCAGAGAATCCTTCAACTCTCTAAGGCATACAGCATTGGTGACTGGTACTTCTACCAACACCATACAGTAATCATAGTATATGGATGTGAGTTGAGTCCCTATAGGCTGCCAAAATATGTCCCTATGAGACTCTTTGCCTTAGAGTACTTCAGGCAGTTTGGAAATGCAGACTTTGTCGATTTCCAAGCTAAAAACAAGAAGGTGCAGCTAAAAGTAAGAAATCAGCTGGGTCCCTTCTTGTACAATAAGAAGGAAGAAGGGTGGAAGGAAGCTGATAGGATTCTAGAGACCCTTAGACTTCAAACCAGCTTCAAGTGGGTGCCTTATGACCCTAATCACTTCATTTCCCTTAGGAGGATAAAGTATAAATTGGGTGGCTATGTCGATGTGAAAATCCCTCATGTTGAGAAGTATGCCAATGCCCTAAGATGGGAAGAAGGCACATTAGAAGAGCCAATTAGCAAAGAAGAAATGCTAAGAAGAGAAACTAGCAATATTGAGAAAGAGGTTGACTTAGAACATTGTGGGCAGGTTTCTTCCTCCTGTCAGAGGCAAATTGGAGCAGCTGCCTCATCTTCCACAGCCCAGCAGCAAGTAGCCGAAATTGCCCAACAAGAAACAAATAAAGGCAAGGGCAAGCAGGTGGAGCAGGAACAATCACCTCCTAGAACACAGCAACAAACAAAGCAGCAGTAGAGAAGGAGGTAGAACAGCAACAAGAACAGCAAGAAGAGCCTCAAGAAGAGGGGCAGCCTATGCAGCAAGAACAAATGGCTGAGGCCCCAGCACCTACTGAGCAACAGGCTCAACAAAACATGCCTTCTGGGCAAGAGAAGATGGTGGAGACCTCAGTACTCCAGACTCCACAAAAAGTGGAAAAAGGAAAGAAGAGGGACAGAGAGCAGGAGACTCCCCTTACAACGTCCACTAATCAAGGGGAGAAAAGGAAAAGATTAAATCCCCTCTCTGAAGAAGAAATTCTTATGGGGCAATCGGTGATAATGGGTCCACCAAGCATGAAGGTATCCGCTAGTTCCTTTCAGCAGGAACTAGAGAGAAATCTTGGAGGAGAGGTCAACTCCTCAAGCCATCAAAAAAAAGCAGAGGTGAGCATCAAGAAACAGTTCACTGATATCAAGAGAAGAAATGAGCCACTCAGGCTCCAAATCTACAATCAGTTGCTAAAGATGGCCCCTACAAATCAGCAGAGGCTCATGGCAGCCTATGACATTTCAAAAGGAAAAATGACCATGAGTCATTTCAGGCCCACCACGATGCAGCCACAGTCAGCTGTAGATTACATAAGAACCAACCTGGAGGTCCTTGCAAAAGACATTCACCCTATGGACCAAATAGAACTCCATAAGCAAACGGGTGAAATGGTCTATGCAACGTTGGCAGACAAGACAATGTTGGCAAAAAGGTTGGAGAACAGCCTAAATAATACAGCTGCCCAACTAGAGTTGGAGAAGGCATCCTCCTTGGCCAAAGACAACAGGATCAAGTCTTTGGAAGATATAATTATAGAGTTGGGGCATGACCCCAAGGATCCCAAAGCCATACAATCACTGCTGAAGATAAGGGATGCAGACCTAGCAGCCCTAAGAAAGAAAGTAAAGCTCCCAGCAACCATTCACCCCCAAACAGATGAGGTTGCTCAGCAGAAGCAAGAACAAGAGATAGCTACATTGCTGGTAGCACTGCACAAGCAACTAGTGTAGACAGAAAGGAGGTTGGAAGACACAGAGGCCGCACTACAGGCAACCCTACAGCAGAAAGAAGGAGGCCAGACTTCTCAACCCCCTCCAGAGGTTATTAACCTTGAGGAGCCTCCAAAGATCACTCCTCCTCACACAGAAGCAGCAGCAGCACCACCATCTACATCAGCAGCAACACCATCTACATTAGCAGCAGCACCATCTACATCAACAGCAACACCGTCTACAAAGCAGGCTCCGAGCCTGGACATGCAGAAACTGTTGAATGAGGTCTAGGCCCTAGAAGCCTAGATGACATAACTGAATGGAGCCAAGGATGATTTGGCCAAGCTAAATGAGAAATATG
Organism: Pinus taeda; assembly: GCA_000404065.3. NCBI lineage: Eukaryota > Viridiplantae > Streptophyta > Pinopsida > Pinales > Pinaceae > Pinus > Pinus taeda. The sequence continues at coordinate 60,995 of APFE030331772.1, read as the reverse complement.
ATAAATCAAAGCAGAATGTGGCTGAGAAAGGGAGAGAAATAAAAACTCTCAAGGAAAGGATAAAAGAGCTGGAGAGGAGCTCACCCTTGACAAAGTCGGTGGCTGAAATCAGAAGAGTTTTGTGACCCACATTGGCCAATCATACGGAACAATGGCAATACATTGAAACCATTCATGAGCAAATGGAGCTCATAGGTAAAGCCAAGGGAGTGCATAGAGCAAGGCATCTCTAGGCAGTATGCCTGAGGTAGCCAACAGATTGATCAATGTGCTCAATAACAGGACAGGCCCTCAGCTGGCAGCAATTGGGATCTCCAGCAGGACGGAGACTATCCAACTAGTTAAGAGGGTCCTCAAACTAAAAAGCCTGGTACAGACGCTGGACAGAAGGAGCCAAGATATGCAAACAGGAGGTAAACAGGTTCATGGACAAATTTGCTGCATTACAGGGCAGAGGTCTCCTCAACTTACTCAACAGTGCAGGAAAACTTCTATCACATGATGTTTATGCAAAGAGGGTGAATACATTTGCCACTAATCAGATCAGCCAAGGATCAAGCAGCTCACAGGAAACAGGGCCAGCATCCGGGCAAAGTCTCTATGACAGAATAGAGAATCTGTTTTTTATTATGAATGAGCTTAACCATCTGTTTGAAACGCCTCCTAATTTCTACAAATACACAGAGGCAGACGAGACCATGGATGCAATTTTGAGGGATCAATTGCCTACGCAGGATTGGTGGGCCAACATGATACAATTATTATTATAAACAAGAGGCTTCATCTAAATTTTGTCATCAAAATGTATAAGTCATCACATTCAGAAAGTGTGATACACATACTATGACCGAAAGGTGGAATGAGCCACCTCAGCATGAAGATTTAGCCACCAAAAGCAACAATGACAGCTACAGGTAGCAGGGCCGAGAAAAGATACAGCAGGATAGAATATAAAGACACATCATTCAGCATTAAAGAAGAACGCTCAACCGACTCAGCCTCCCCCAAAGATCAAAAAGAGGCCTGACAGCATTGAAAACCATTTATTTTACATTTATAGTAGCAATAACTTTCTTATCTGATATTTGTAAAGTTGGTGAGCACAGTTAATGTATCAAATGACTCAGCAGTCAGATATTTTGTAAAAACTATTGTATATATTCCCCCTCGCATACACTTCCAAGGGGTTGGTGGTTTATTGGTTTCTGTTGTTTGTTTTATGAATAACTGAGAATTCGGCTGTAATTTTCAGAAGGATGTTATAAATAAAGCTTGGAGTTTACAGGAACTGAGTCTTAATGGTGCATGTTGTGATTGGAACCATTGAACGCTACAGGATTCTAGTGCTATGGCTTGATATAATAAGTGTTTCTCTATCTCTGCTAATTTTTCTGTTATTTGTTTTAACTCATCCCTCTCACATGTTGTTCTAAATCTAGGAAAGAAAGAAAAAGGATAGCTCAGGATTTGTCCATGGAGACACCCTGATCTCAGTCTATCTTCACTATAAATGTTTTTCATAAGTTTCAGTTGTTTAAATTGGAATTCTTAACTGCTCCAATAAGCTCTGAATATCTCACAGTCACTATTTGGTAATTCATTATGCTACTAAGTAGAGGTTGTTGTTCGAGTTCATATCACACTGTTGGTAACTCCATATCTCATTATTTCACTCACTAAATCGGAAATTATATTAACAATAGCCATCTAGCCTTGCAGCAAAACTTTCTCCATCACAGGCACCAGAATTATTTCACTTTTCTAACTCCATATGCCCAATGGACTAGCATCTCTTGCACTTTCATGCCTTTCTTATAACAAAATTTCACCAACCAAAGTCTTAAACAGGAAACTGAACTCTTAACTAGCCTAAAAACCTCACAAAGCATATCTGAAACTTAAAGAGAGAGCCCTCTCTGATTGTAGATAGGCTAGGATCTATAATCCAAAGATTGGTTAGTGGTTACCCCAGCCGTATTCCCTTGGGAGTCATAGGGAACAACCTGGGTGTTAACATACACTACTTTTCCCTGAGATAAAAGTGTGTACATGCGTGTTAGTCAATACCCAACCTATGTATATGTGTTAAAACACTTAAAAAATTAAATTTCCTTAATTATGGGCTGAGTTCACAGGTTTTACCTGTTGATTACCTCCTATTTCACATGGCCTAACTGTTTCCCAACTATTTCCCAACTATTTCCCAACATAAAAACTAATTGGGAGAAGTATAAATAGACTTCTATGGGAAGGCCTAATAGAGGAGAAGAGATAGAGTTATTATACTGAGATTATCCCTGACTGAGTCTGATGAATCCTGTGCCTCATGCACTTCCCAAAGCTTTAGGAAACCCTTGTTTCCTTGATTATATATATTCTCCCTCTTGCTTGAGATATCATGGTGTTGATTATGGAAGAAGATTGTTAAAGGCTAGGATAGGAGGAATCCAAAGGATGGTTCCGCTTGGAGCTGGAAGAAGAAGACTCAGGTGAATTCTCTCCATGTTATTTATAGCTTATTCCAATAAAAGAAATGTTGTCTTGTTTCCAAAATTAACTTTTTATGCATCAAATTATGTTGTAATTCATATATGAATGTTGTTTTGATGTATGATCAATCATTTGTTTATATGATATAAAGTCAAATTTCGTGAATATGCTTTACTTCTATACTGCTATGTATGTTTGAATTGAATGATTTTCAAGTTTGAAGAACATCAGGAGTTGCAGAGGGTCTGAAACCTGTGGGACCTACTTGAACGAAGGAAATCTGGGTGTGGTAGCTCTTACGTAGTTTGATTATATAAACATTTTGCATGAGTTGTGCGGGTGTTTCTTGTTGTAGTTTGCTTCTGCTATGTTGGGGTTCTAACCCAAAGCCCTAGGGTACTTATTCCCTAAACAGAATTGACAACTCCTCCGGGAATAACAATCGTGTTATTCCTAGTTTGGGTTGTTCAGTGTCAATTAGGGCTCAATCTTTGGTTTGCTTGCTGTTACAGTCTTATTTGGTCTACTAGAGTCTCAGACCTTAAGTTTGATCTTTTTGATCTGGCTTTATTTTTTACTTTTCTTGTAAAGCTTTGTATACACCTTTTACTCTATTTACAATAGCATACACATGCTTGTTTCTGTGAAGTGAACCCACATATATGCGAGTTTCCTATATCAAAAGTGCATGTACATGCCTCTGTGCTTAAACACAGTCGCGTATACCAATTTTTGCATTGTTTTTCAAATCTCTCTGCCCAGATAAATTTGTTGCTTGGTCTTTTTAGTCTCTATGTAGTCAATTTATGTATGAAGAATTTCATTATTCTGCAAGCTTACTGTTTCAAAGACTCTTCCTCATTGAAAATATTTTGCCTAGGTTTTCTTTTTGAGCGAGTTTGTAATTGGTGATTTGGCACACAAGACTTCGTTCAGAAGTTCTTGATTGTTCTATTCCTCTTGAACAGGTGATTGTTTTCAGTTTCAGTGTCAAGCTTGGTTTTTGGATCCACTTTCTTTTCTTTCCTTTGTTTTGTGGCCTTGTAAATTTTCTTGCTTTTTGAAAGTCTTTTTGATGAATTTGGAAGTATTTATTCCCTCGCTTCTTGGTATTTGTTAAGCTCTTTGCTGCTGTTTGGGTCGTTTAGTACAAGTTGAAGCCTATTTGCTCAAGTTTTCGTTTATATTCAAGTTTGTAACTTGCAAAGACTCCTTGTGCTTTCTTTTTTATTTTTGAGTTTTAGTAGTATTTTGGGTGATTTCGAAAAGTTGTTTTGGTTGTTTCTTTTAAAAAGAAAAGATCTCAAAAAACTTTGTTTTTGTTTTCTTTTTCCAAGTTTGATTTTGGTTGCTTTTGGTTTTTGAAAATGAATTGCGATCTTTTACAATTTGTCCTTCTTGTTTGGAGAGAATTTTGTGTTCAAAATTTGTATCCTCTTCAATACTTAATTTGGCTCATTGATAGTTATAAACAATTGCTTTCACTTTTTAGAGTAATTTAGGATCTTGCATTAGGGTAGTTTTCATTGTTAAAGCATTCGTAGTCTTTTTAGTTTTTGGAAGTGTGAAGTGTGTTTCAAGAAAAGTAAAGAAAAAAGTGTTTTTCTTTATAGAAGTCTCGTAGAACCCATATAGAGATCTCTTTTCATCGAAGAAAAAATGATTGCATTCATGTAGTTAGTTTTTCATTGATTTCTTTTGTGTCATACAAAAACCATTGGTTTCACTTCCATCTATACCTTCGACTTAAAAGAACAACCATTAAAATCAAGTGCTTAATTAGAATAAACTAGAACTTTTGTATTGTCATCAGAATACACCAACAAGTTTAGCTTTATTAGGGCCTTGGATTAGGCGAGAGGAGAGTTAACTCTCCAAGGTTGCTCTAAATTACAAAACATAGAAGTTTGATTATTGAGTGAAATCTAATAGCATTAGGGAGACCGGGAAAACTCTGTAACTGGGAGTAAAGCATGAGGGTTAGTGAAGACAAGGATGAGAGATACCCCCTCTCTTACTCGTCGGATCCTACCTCACGACTGTTCCGCTTGGTTTTGATATGAGTTGCTGACCATAGTTTCCTATCCTAGGGACCACACAGGTGGCTACGAAGGGTAATCCCATGGCACCTGAGGTTGACGTTGTATCACGTTCAGCAGTACTTCTGGAGGGCACCCTTGTGAAGCTTGGGGGCTTGCACTGGCAAAGGCTGTTGTTTGGCGGTCAGCGTAACTACCTCTAATACCTTCGCTAGTAGGCCTGGGGCATAATTACCCCAGTCTATTTTCAGAAGGCCCTTGTTATTAACTTTCTCGTATTTTGGTGTTTGTTCCTAATCACCCGGAGCGGAAATACTTGAGAGTTGTTTGATTGCTGATATCTTTAGGGACATTTTAGTGAGCGTTCTTTGGTCCTAGTCAACCTAGCTTTATAATTTTTTGAGTCTTTGAGTAGATCTTTTAAATAATTCAAACTGGTTGACTGACCATCTCGATGGTCTAGGAGACTTTGTGGGCTATCACCTACGAGTCTGGATCCTTCTCCTAGAAGGCGAAGGAGCGATTTTGCTAGTGGTTTTCAACCAGTGGTAGCAGGTGAATCAGAGATTGATCCGCTACTTGGGGGCATTAGTTCATAATATAAACCTGGCACCAGTACAAAGTCAGGGAGGAGCACACTAGTTATTTCTTGAGTACTTTTCTAGTTGGAAGATAATATTGAAGTTGAAGAGATTTCAGAGTCGGTTGTGGCTTCGAATTCTCCTCTTCCTCCTAATCATTCAGATGTTTTTTTATATGTTGGAACTTCGTCTCATAGGCCTTCGAGCACAAGTTTACATACATCTATTCCTTTTATGGCCACTACTGGAAGCATGGCATCTACGACGAGTGTTGCGAGCATGCAGACTCCCATATTTGTAGAAGTGGGAGGAACTATTTCCATCCCTTCTATTTCTCCTAGCACAACTATATCTAGATCTACTTCCATTCCGTCAACGAGGGGGAGTTGTCAAGCTACTGCATCCAGTTTTGGATTTTTCCTTTTTGGAATGCCGTCTCAAGGGATTCCTTCAGTTCCTTTGAACATACCGTCGATCGCCTCTACATATATGATGAGCAGATTAGCTTCTTTTTTGGGTTTCCCATTTGGAAGTGGTCATATACCACATTAAAATCCAACAGTAGGGTCAATGCCTTTTCCTTTTACAAGTCAAGGTAGTAACCCATTCCAGAGTTGGACAAACCTTACAGTTAGTGGGATAGGAGCTAGAAATCAATTTTTCGGCCAACAAGGGAATGTGCCATATTCTTCAGTTAATTCATTTTGGAGTTTTCCACCCTTTTCTAATGCATGGAATCCTTATCAAGGCCTGTCAGCTCCTTTCAATACTTCGTTAGTGGGTAACTTCACTGGTTACGGAGAATTTTCGGCAAGAGTTGGTCAAACTTCGAATTTTGCTGGACCACAAGGAACACCTTTTGGTTCAACAGGCTCTACGTGTTAGAAAATTATATATTACAGAGCAATGGAAGACATAGAATATTGCATAAATATAAACACATAAAACTAGAGAGACATAGATATACGTGGTTCAACCAGTTTGGGCTACTTCCACCTCGAACAACCAATCCTTCCTTTCTATTATCCAGCAAAATGAAGAGACACAACCTACAATAGATCTGCTGTAATATCCTCTGTTTTCTCTCACAGTATTACCTCTCTATTTCTCGATCTGAGAATACACATATATTACATAGCCTCAATACAATGCCCTCATACGAAGAGAGGGGTTGCCTTCTAGGGAAAAAAACCCTAAACTAAACATAAGTTCTATCGTCAGATCATCCGCCTAATGAACAACCAAGATTGACTAGAAATTACTATACTTTTACAAGGTAATTTTACATTTGTTTTTAGCTTCAGGGGCGTTGCCCTTGAAACCCTCACTAGGGGGCTGCTGGCCCCTGGACCCCCCAGCCGGGGAGGATCGGCCCCCCCAAACCCCTGTGGGAGGGGACAAGTCCCCCGCACACCCCCCTGCGTGGAGGGGTGTACAAACTTCCTGGGGTATACATTTGGCTGAAATAAAGACCTCTAAATAATCATGCTCCACACCCAACAATCTCCCACTTGGAGAATTATTGTAGCAACTCCACCACTACTTCATTTGTTGGAAAATGACTCCTCTTTGGACCTGGTTGTTTCTCATCTTCATCATCATCCTTGAAGACCAATTGAAACTGAGCATATTCTCAGTTGTTCCCTGGTTATAACTTTTGTTAGCATATCTGCAGGATTCTGGCTAGTGTGTATCTTTTCCAGCTTCAACTCTCCATCTTCCAACACTGATCATATGAAATGGTACTTGAGATGTATGTGTTTAGTCCTGGAATGAAATGTTGAGTTATTTGCAAGATGAATGGCACTTTGGCTATCACTGTATAATGTGCCCATATCATGCTTCTTACTCAATTTTCCCATAAAACTTTGTAACCAAATCATTTCTTTACTAGACTCTGTAGCAGCAACATACTCTGCTTCTGTTGTAGAAAGTGCAACAAAACTTTGGATTTTTGAAACCCAACTGATAGTTGTTCCACCTACAGTAAATACATATCTTGTAGTGCTCCTCCTATTATCTCTGTCACCTGCCATATCTGCATCAACATATCCCTATAGAGAAATGTTTAAATTACCAAAGCATAATGCTTGATTTGTGGTACCTTTCAAATATCTGAGAATCCATTTGAATGCCATCCAATGTTCCTTTCCTAGATCGTTCATGTAGCTGCTTACAACTCCCACTGCATGTGCAATATCAGGCCTTGTGCAGACCATTGCATACATTAAGCTTCCAACTACTAATGCATATGGAACTCTAGACATATAATCCATGTCTTCTTGGGTCTTTGGGCACATTTCCTTACTAAGTTTGAAATGGATAGAAAAAGGTGTACTAAATGGCTTTTCATTGAGCATATTAAATCTTTTCAACACCTTTTGTATGTACTCATTCTGAGACAATTTTAATTTGCGATTTTTCCTGTCTCTAGTTATTCTCATATTAAGGATTTGTTTTGCAGCTCCCAAATCCTTCATTGCAAATGAATTTGCCAATTTTCCTTTGAGCACATTTATTTCCTTCATCTTAGACCCTGCAACAAGCATGTCATCCACATACAATAATAATATAATATAGCTGCCATCATTTTTCTTTTTTAGATAAACACAATGGTTAGAGTGACATCTAGTATAACCTTGTTTAGACATAAACTTGTCAAATTTTAGATACCATTGCCTTGGAGCCTATTTTAAGCCATACAAGCTCTTCTTCAACTTGCAAACTAGTTTCTCCTTCCCTTTCACCTCATATCCTTGTGGCTACTGCATATATATCTCTTCCTCCAAACCCCCATGGAGAAAGGTTGTCTTTGCATCTAATTTCTCAAGATGCAAATCTTCAACTTCTACTACACTTAAAATAGTTCTGATTGAAGTCATTTTAACAATATGAGAAAATATTTCATAAAAATCAATACCTTTCTTCAGTGCAAACCCCTTCACCACAAGTCTAGCTTTGTACCTTTGTTTTCCTCCATCTTCTTCTTTCAGTCTGTAAACCCATTTATTCTTAAATGTATTTTTTCCTATAGGAAACCTGACTAAGTCCCAAGTCTGGTTATGCATTAAGGAGTCCATCTCTTTTTCCATGGCTAGCTCTCATTTCTTCCTGCTTTCAACTTGCATTGCTTCTTCATAACATTTGGGTTCACCAGAATCAGTCAACAATAAATAATATAATGAAGGAGAGTATCATTCAGGAGGTATACTTATCCTGATAGATCTTCTAGCACCACTTTCAGGTGTTTGGGGTGCCTGTTGCTGTTGTGGTGGTTGTTGTTGTTGTGGTTGTTGATTATTATTATTTTCAGGCACCTTTACTTTTTCAGTGATTTCATCAAGAACTATGTATTCCTTGTTTTCTTTTTCTTATTTCTTTTCCTGCAACTGATTCTTATACAAGACATTTTCATTGAATATTATATCTCTGCTCCTAATGATTTTGTGATTTTCATAATCAGATAAGCAATAACCAAAATCATTAACACCATATCCAATAAAGGTACATTTCTTTGATTTTGTCTCAAGCTTTGTTCTATTTTCTTTATTGATATGGACAAAGGCCTCACAACCAAAAGGCTTTAAAAATGAGTGGTTTACCTTTTTACCTGTCCATGCTTCCTCTGGAACACCACCATCCAAGGAACTTGAAGGCCCTCTATTTATTAGATAAAAGTAGTATCTACAACATCTGCCCAAAATTGTAAGGGAAATTCTACATGCAATCTCTTGCACCTTGCATGTTCCATGATTGTTTTGTTCATCTTTTCTAACACACCATTTTCTTGTGGTGTTCTTAGAGCTATATTCTCTCTACAAATTCCATGCTCTGAACAGTATCTATCAAACTATTTACTGCAATATTCACCTCCATTGTTTGATGTGAGACACTTCAATTTCTTTCCTGTCTCAATCTCAACCAAAGATTTCCATTTCTTGAAAGTATCAAATACATCAGATTTATTCTTAATACAATAAATCCAAGTTTTTCTAGTTGCATCATCAATAAAAGTAACATAATAACAAGAGCCATCGAGAGATGATACTTGAACAGGTCCCCATACATATGTATGCACAAGCTCTAATTTTTCACTCTTCTTTTCTTTCCCAACTCTAAGAAATTTGACTCTCTTCTATTTTCCATAAATGCAATTGTCGCGGAAGTCCAAATCAACATTCTTCAAACGCGGCAACAAATTCCTTGAGTGAAGAATCTTCATCCCCTTCTCACTCATGTGTCCGAGCGTATGATGCCATAATGTTTCATCTGCGCCTTTGGAAGTTAAAGCATTAACAGAGTTAGAAATACCATTGCATAAATACAATGTACCAGCCTTTTCGCATTTTGCTATTACCAGGGCTCCTTTGGTGACCTTCCAAGCTTTATCTGTGAAAGTTGTCACACAATCTTCACCACCTAATTTCCCTATTGAAATCAGATTTTTCCTCAGATCTGGAATATGCCTTACCTCCTTTAGTAGCCATTGGTTTCCATTCTGCGGTTTTACAAGAACCTTATGCATTCCAACAATTTTATAGGGTGTATCATCACCCAAATGGACTTGTTCAAAATCTCCTTGAACATTGTCATGAAAATATTTCTTATCAGGTGTGGCATGGAATGATGCCCCTGAATCTAGCACCCAGGAATCAGTAATATTTTCGAAAGAAAGAACAAAAGCATCTTGTAACACCTCACCTGCCACATTTGCTTCATGATTGTTTTCTTGTTGTGCATCTCCTTCTTTTCCCTTCTGAGATCTACAATCTTTCTTTAGGTGTCTTCTATTTATGCATTTCCAGTACACTATCCCCGATCTGGACTTGGATCTGCCTTTCCTTGATTTACTATGATATCCTGAGTTCTTTCCTCTTTCCATTTTTCTTCCCCTAGACTCTGCACTCAAAGCATTACCTGATGTCTCACCGGAGCTTTTCCATCACATTTCCTTGCTAAGGATAGCACCGACAACATCATCAAACTTTAAAGTACTAGATCCAGAAACAGAGTTACTAATGGCCATTACTAAACCATTGCAACTTTCTGGCAATGAGCACAAGAATAATAGAGCTCTAACTTCATCATCAAAGTTTACCCCTACATAACTTAATTGACTTGTAACAGTATTAAAATCATTTAAATGGTCTGCAATAGATCCACCTTCCGACATCTTCATATTTAATAATTGTTTCATAAGAAATACCTTGTTTAGGGCCGAGGGTTTTTCATATAGTTTCGTCAACTCCTTAATCAAACCCTATGTCATTGTTTCCTTCGGAATGTTGAAGGCGATCAATGCTGCGAGGCACAACTATACTGTTCCGATTGCCTTTCTATCGAGAAGGTTCCATTCTTCATCTGTCATACCCATCAGCATCTTTATTTTTCCGCCCAATGGTAGGTACAGATCTTTCTGACACAAATAATCTTCCATCTGCATCTTCCACAGTGAGAAGTTTTGGTCGTTAAATTTCTCGACCCTAAAATTACCATCTTCCGCCATTGCTCCCACTCAAACCAGGAACCCTTTCTCTCCTGCGAGTTTGTCAGCCAAATAAACCTTCGGCTCTGATACCAGTTGTTAGAAAATTATATATTACAGAGTAATGGAACACATAGAATATTGCATAAATATAAACATAGAAAATGAATAAAACTAGAGAGACACAGATATATGTGGTTCACCTAGTATGGGCTACATCCACCCCGAATAGCCAGTCCTTCCTTTCTATTATCTAGCAAAATGAAGAGACATAACCTACAACAGATCCGCTGTAATATCCTCTATTTTCTCTCACAGTCTCACCTCTCCATCTCTCGCTTGGAGAATACACATCTATTACACAGCCTCAATACAATGCCCTCATACGAAGAGAGGGGTTTCCTTCTAGGGAAAAAAACCCTAAACTAAACATAAGTTCTACCGTTAGATCATCTGCCTAATGAACGACCTAGATTGAGTAGAAATTACTATACCTTTACAAGGCAATTTTACATCTGTTTTTAGCTTTGGGGGTGCTGCCACGAAACCCCTACCAGGGGACCACTGGCCCCCTGAATCCCCAGCCGAGGGGGATTGGTCCCCTCGAACCCCTGCGGGGGAGAAAAGTCCCCCCCATAACCCCCCCCTCCGCGTGGAGGGGCATACAAATTTCCTGGGGTATACATTCGGCTGAAACAAAGACCTCTAAATAATCATTCTCCACACCCAACACTATGAGTTACTTTGGGAAACCTTGTTCCTTTCAAAATCTAGGTCATTCTTTAGTACTTTTAAGACATTTATGATGAAGCATAATCTACATGGTAACATGAAAAGGATTGAATGCTTTAGCATTGCATTCATTTGATATGCAAAGATACAAATTACATCTTGAAATCATGTATATTAATCTATTCTCGACATGCTATACTTTATTAGTTTATGTAAGTGATTCATAGGTTAGTGAGAGGTGGTTTATAAAATTATAAGACATTACCTTGCCTACTCTGGATGGAATTCCCAAGGTACCCTGCGACTTCCTTTTCTGTTCGCGCTTGATTTTCCAGACTTAACTAAATTGACGAATGATCCAATTAGGTACAATTTGGCTTGGCCTTCGATTCCAACTAAACTTCCCTTGGATATTCCAAAGTTCGAAGGGAAGAGTGGTGAAGACCCAGGAGACCATGTGACCACATTTCACTTATGGTGCTCATCCGACTCCCTAATAGATGATTCCATCAGGTTGAGGTTATTTCAATGCACTCTAACCAAAAATGTAGCTAAATGGTATATGGAGTTACCAGGGGGCACCTATACTTATTTATATGATTTGGCTAATATCTTCTTGAACCATTTTCAGTTGCCTATCCACTATGAATTTGGAACTGAACTTCTGGCTAACTTTCAGCAAGACACCACAACTCACATTTCAGATCACATCCAAGAATGGAGAAGGAGAAAAAGTCTTATCAAAGCTAAAATTCCACCAGAGTTCCTTCTTGAATGGTTTCTCAAATATTTACAGCCTGAGATCTCAAAGGATGTTTCTCTTTCTGGTGTTTATTCAGAAGAGCAGGCTATTTTTCGAGCCCAACAATTAGAATTGATATACTCTCAGTCTAAGACTCTTCAGAAAATTTTACCTGATGCTCTGAGGTCTAAGGTAGATTTAGCCAAACCAAATCCAAGCCCCCATGCCGATGGTATATTTGGGTCAATTGATGTTAATACAGTGAACCTTTTGAATCAATTGCAACAGTTCTCTCTACAAAATTCTTCTTCTAACCAAGCAACACCATCTACACCTACACCTTCCCAACCTACCTCTATAAATGTTGTCCAAGCCTCTAACCCCAAAGGAAATCATCAATCCGATGGGAAGAGGAAGGGATGAGGTAAGAAGAAGAACCAGGAAGGGAAAGACAATGGAAACAAACCCAACAATGGTGCCGGTGAGGGTAGAAAAGAGTCCAAGGAAAAGGTAAAGTTTCCATGCAAGTTATGCAATGGAAATCATCTGACTCACCTCTACCCTAAGATACAAGATGCTCAATGCTTATTAGTGCCGCAAGGGTCCTCTAGCTCCCAAGCAATTTTGACTAACCATTTTCCCTAAGGGAAACAATTACCTGCTGGCGCGAATTCGAATGTTGGTACCTCTGTAGGGGGCAATCGAGAAGGGGAAAATGCCTCAAATATTTATATGATGAACTCTCATGTTGACATTGCTATGTGAGCACATGATTACGGTGAAACAGAAACATCCAAGGCTAAATCTGTTTGAAAAGCCACAGACCCACTTCATATTGAGCGACCCTCTATTGAGTCTATACCTCGGATATCGAAAGGTTCTGCAAAGCACTTGACTATTAACCCTAATGCTAGCGCAACCTAGAACTACTCGATTGTAGAAGATCTGGCTCAAAGTCCTTGTGCTATGTCTACATTGGAGGTACTCAAGTTGTGTCTTGCTTAGAGAAGTGCTTTGCTTTTGGCAATCGGTGCAGTAGATCCAGAGAATACTTTAGTGCTCACTTTTGATATGCTAAATGTCAAAAAGAGACTTCCTCACCATATGGCTTTCCAGATAAAGTCCACTTACTGAAAGACCAATATTTTTCAGAGAGTTATAGATGAGAGAGATTCCACATGCGTAATGTCTATGTCATGTTGGAAGGCCATTGGATCACCTTCAGCTGTTCCTTCACCGACTCTCTTGACAAAATTTGATGGACATTCTCGTAGGCCACATGGGATTATCCCGACCTTTCTTGTATGTGTTAGGGGAAAGGTCATAAATATTGAGGTAGAAATTGTTGATGCTAGCCTAGATTATAACCTCCTCTTAGGTAAGAATTGGATTTACGAGATGGATGCCATATTTTCATATTTATTCTGCATCCTCTATTTTCCTTATGAGGAGAGGATTGTTAAAATTGATCAATTGGATTATTCTCGAGGTGACTCCCACACAACTTTGGATTCTACCATTCCATTGGTGGACAATCCCCGTCAACCTATTGAGAATATAGGAGTTGGGATGTACTATTTGTTAATGGGTATATTTGACCTTCCTGCTCCTACAACTAGAATTAATGCAATTTCATCCTCTAGGGGACCTTCATGAAAAGAGTTCTATCGAACTCATTATTTTTCAGACCCTTGGACCTTACCTTCATCTACCACCACATTAGATGGAGGGTAGGTTGGTGGAATGAAATTTCCCATGTCTGTAGCAGAACTAAGCCATCAAATTATCCTTAACTCTACAGACAACCATCCCACTCCTTTTTCACAAGAGGAGTTAGATGGCGATGTGTCTCTGGCTTGGACCCTAGATTCTACTTCAGCTCTGTATTTCTTGGATACAGCCTTACTGTTAGCCTTGAGGTGCAGCGTTGTTAGTTTGAAGACTAAAGGAAGAAGATGGTATGCTTTGCTGTCCTAGAAGGGGCCCCACATGAGCCATCACTCCAGTCTCCCCACTCTTCCACTTACATTCTATTCCACTCATATCTTAACCGGACCTTCAGTTCATAACAAAACCCTCTTCCACCTTAGGCTTAAATAAATTAACCCAAAAACCCCAGAAAAACCTTATCTTTCCATCATACACGCCCTCCGCACATTGCCTGAGAAGCATCCCTTCCACCTTAGCCTTAAATAAATTAACCCAAAAACCCCCGAAAAGCCTTACCTTTCCATCATACACGCCCTCCACACATTGCTTGAGAAGCATCCCATACCTCCATGTCCCTCTGCCATCAATTCCTCCCGCCAATCTAATGGCCCATGTTTCACCCGATTGACGAGACATGCTCAATCGATCTACGCCGTTAGATCACTCCCGCTAAATCTAACGGTTGTCGCTCTTATTGCGCGGGCAACTAGGGAGAGGAGTACCCGCCTGATAAAGACAATTTCTCTCTCTCCTCCTTCGCAACATGGAGTGCAGTGAGTGGAATTGGGTGGACTCCACCCTTTACCGCTTACTGCCCGATAAAAACCATAACCGCACAAACCAAACCCCCCCCCCCTAGGTGCTATTGTTTGAGCACCTCCTCTGCTCGATAGCCGTCAGATCTGCCCATTGAGATCCAATGGCTCAGACTTTCTCGCTCCCACCAAAGACTGCAAGCCTCATGCAATCGATCCTCTCCATCCATTTATTCCGATCCGGTGGCCCTTGTTCATGACTTCTCCCGCTTGTCCTTCACCCCCCTGCCATTACTATGTCCATTCGATTTAATTCATCCAATTGCTACCTACTTGTCCTCTACCACCCACCATTACTCTATTCTTTCTAATTAGCACGTCCAACCACCCATGCACCTCATACTCTATGTTACACTAAAATTTGTCACCATGACTATTTGCAGTCAATATGGCTCCATCAATAGTCATATTATCCTCCTTGTCAATCAAGCCTCATACCTCTTCTCTTCATGTCAGACTTCAAAAAGAGAGAAAGTCACTTAAAAACATGTTTATCTCTGGGTACGCAGGTTCTCTCTACCTTGCCTGCGTGTACGCACTCCAAACACACTGTACCTCCGTACTTGTACGCTCTGTAAGCTAAAGGTTGGGTGCGTACCCCTGTAAAGGTCAAAAGGCGCGAGTTTCATCTTAAAAAAGTTACTTGTGGTCACTTCTAGAGCTTTCTAGAAGAGAGTTTGACGTGTATTGAGCGCCTCCAGATGGTTCATGCATCCCTATGATAGAGGAACTTATCCCATCAAGAGAGGAGCTACCCCATCCAAAAGAGGGAGTATCCCATTGATGTTGACCTGAATAACTTCCTCTAGAACACTATAAATATAGGCATTGGGCCAAAGGAGGGGAGGTTGAAAGCTGAACATTCTAAAGGGTAAATGCTGCTGGAATTAGGACTTCCATTGTTGACTTGTGATGAGAGATCACTATCCTCCTTGTTGCCATAGTGGGAGTGGGTGAGCTTGTCAAAGTAGAGGAAATCTCTTGCTGGACCCTGGGAGGAGCTTGCACAACACCAAGGCTCAGGTTGTAATGGTTCCTTTTTTGTTTCCTTAATACAAATAAGTCCATTCTTCTCAATGATTTGTTGTTAATGAATTATTTCATGTACTCCTTGGTCTATGTGATGAATATGCTTTGTTTTATGATGAATATTCATGTGTTATGTAATCGTTTGCTTTGTTAGTGTATGCAGGTCTTAAAGTGAAGGAGGAGCTCATCTGGATCAGCAAGGCTGGACTGCTACAACAAGCGTTGGACCTAAGGTAAGATCGGGAAACACTTGATCTCTCATAGAATAACGTGTGTTTAGAGAAGGATTGCTCTTTTTTGGTTTGTTTGTCACTAGAGAGTC
>APFE030331772.1:10750-31595 GCA_000404065.3 Pinus taeda | reverse complement strand
GCCGGAGGCTAGCAAGGGATTGGCCACCTGGCCTAGTCTCGAATAGAGAAAGGTGTTCGCCCCTATTGGGCAAACCAGTGAGAAAGTATATATCGGAGGCCTCTATCTCGAGCTGATGGTCTCCAATGTAGAAACATTGATCCTAAATGTTCCATCTCTCAACCAGCTACTCCAGAAATGGCACCTGGGCCCTCATGCCAGGTATGACCCAGTATTTGTAAAGGCCGCATGCTCGTAATGCATCGATCATAGGTTGATGATTCAACGCGGCCGAATCAACATCTTCATGCTCTCTTTCACGCCAATCCAAGCATGGTGGGCAATCTACAACAGCCAAAAAATGAGTTCTTAGAAATCTTAAAATCAAAATTTATGTTGAATTTGGAAGATGGGGTTTGGGGGTGCGCTTTACACGGGGTACGCACCCCGCCTTCAGAAACAGGGCATGGGTATGCACCTGGTCTGAAGGTAGGTTGCGTACCCCGACCCTTTTTCCTTGAAGAAAAAGTCGGGGTACGCAGGTTACCCATGGGCCACCTGCGTACCCCGAGGAGCGCATCCTAAAACCCCAATGCACCCAAAAAATAAAACTAAGGCTAAAAATCAAATTCTAAACAGATGAAATTGAAGAGGAGGATGTTGTGGATTACCCGGAAGTGACGGCGCTCGATTCCGACGGTCTGATTTTCCGCAAAGTCCACGGGAAGTTTCTTGCCAAAAGCCCTTTTTTCTACCTAAACAGTAAAATGGTAAAAATGACATGGTAAAAGGTCTTTTTATAGGTTTTTTGGATAAATAAATATTAAATTTGTTTATTTTTCACCATGGAAGTTCATTTTTCAATTAATTTTTTGCCTATCTTAAACAGGTATGAGTAATGTGTCATTTTTGTGTAGGACAAAGGGGTTTTCAAGGAAACTTGTCATTTTTCACAAACCAAACATCAGAGTCATCTTTTAAGCCCTTTTCTGACTCCTAAAAAATGAAAATATTGTCGAGCGTTTCTTTTACACTCATTAAAACAGAATTAAAAGACGGTCCCCTTATAGCCCTTTTCTGACCGTAAAAACAGGAAAAGATTGCGAATTTTTGTCGTTTCAAATTCGATATTGGAAATAAAACGACGTGTCCTTGATCGCTTTTTACTTTTCAGGTCAAAACACTAACTATGAAAATATCCTTGGTCGCAAGATCAAGCGGTTCTCCTAGGTATTATTTTATACTTTTTCGGTCTTAGGAGACACAACTTTACGAAAAAGTTCAATCTGGAGTCTTCTAAGTTTTTCAGACTCTCTAAATATGAAAAGCGCCGAGTTTCTCCTATACTGGACTCGTTAAAATTTCACAGTAAAGGACCTGTTCTATTACAAACAGGAACGGACCACTCCTCCTTAGGGTTCGCATCAAAAACTAAGTTGGACTCATCCGAAGGATGAGCTTACAAACAAGCATATGTTATCCTCCTCAAGCTTGTAAAAAATAAAGAGGTACTTGCCAGAAATGGTGGGGGTAAAATGAGAAGAATGAACCTATTTGATATCCTTTTGCTTCAGAAGAAAAAGCCTTACTACCACTCTTGAACACGACACTTATTCATTCGCCTGGGTTGGGAAATCCCTTGCCTCACAGTTGACCAAAATCATTGACATTCTTTAGTCGGGTTATGGGAGTTGACTTTGAGTCATTCGTCACCAAACCATCTGTTGTGTCGTTATGTGTTCAAGAGGTCTGTAAAAGAAACATTCAACCGCAAAATACCTATCATCCATTGTGTCATCCTTGAGTTAGTCCTTGCAGCAACATTTCTTCAACTTGAACTATGATTTCGTGTTGTGGGCTTGCCTGCGACGAGTCGCTTTCTATCGACATCAGCACATTATCTAGAGAGTTGATTTAGAAATCGTCAGTACCTTGGATTCTGCATGCATCAATGGCAGGTTTCTCGCCTTCGACGTCAGTTTCATCATTGACTTGCGATCGAAGGATTCCATGAGATGTTCGACATCGACTCATTCATTCACATCTCATGGATTGTGCTGGGTACTTTGAGAACCATTGACATTACTGGTGGTCTCTCTCACGCTTGTTAACAGTTGACATCATTGACTGGTAATCAAGTGGTTTCTACCATGTTCGACATCGACTCATTTATTCGCATGGCTAGAATCGTACCGATTCGGGAAGTAGAGATGAAGACCCTGGATCTAGTTTCCACCATCCAGGCTGCAAGGAGTTTTGTATTCATTATATTGTAGACCAATTATAAACAGATGGCTACGTCCATACTGTGTCTACACGAGTCTATGATTATGATGTATTATGAAATCATTCCTGTATCAGAGTAGTAGTTAGTCTGTTAGTTAAAGTTTTGATCTGAGTATGGGAATGCCTACCTCAGCGATGATATAATCTTATACATGTATTTTGTGTTGAAAAATTGCAGGTTCTAACCAGGCTCTCCACGAGATAATCCTTGAAATGATAAAGTACTTCACCCTTCCTAGATGATATAAAACCCTTATCTATTACAGGCTTCGCACTTTAGGGGGCAATCTGTTACACTGAAATTTGTCACCATGACTATCTGCAGTCAATATGGCTCCATCAATAGTCATATTATCCTCCTTGTCAAGCCTTATACCTCTGCTCTCCATGTCAAACTTCAAAAAAGAGAGAAAGTCATTAAAAATCATATTTATCTCTGGGTACGCAGGTTCTCTCTACCTTACCTGCGTGTACGCATCCCAAGCTCATTGTACCTGCGTACTTGTACGCTCTGTAAGTCAAGGGATGGGTGCGTACTCCTGTAAAGGTCAAAAGGCGCGAGTTTCATCTTAAAAAAAGTTACTTGTGGTCACTTCTAGAGCTCTCTAGAAGAGTGTTTGACGTGTATTAAGCGCCTCCAGATGGTTCATGCATCCCTATGAAAGAGGAACTTATCCCATCAAGAGAGGAGCTACCCCATCCAAAAGAGGGAGTATCCCATTGATGTTGGACCTGAATAACTTCCTCTAGAACACTATAAATACAGGCATTGGGCCAAGGGAGGGGAGGTTGAAAGCTGAACATTCCAAAGGGTAGATGCTGCTGGAATTAGGACTTCCTTGTAGAAGCTTGTGAGGAGAGATTACCATCCTTTCTTGTTTCATTTGGAAGTGGGTGAGCTTGTCAAAGTAGAGGAAAACTCTTGCTGGACCCTGGGAGGAACTTGCACAACACCAAGGCTCAGGTTGTAATGGTTTCTTTTTTGTTTCCTTAATACAAATAAGTCCATTCTTCTCAATGATTTGTTGTTAATGAATTGTTTCATATACTCCTTGGTCTATATGGTGAATATGCTTTGTTTTATGGAATATTCGGGTGTTATGTAATCGTTTGATTGTTAGTGTATGCAGGTTTCGAAGTGAAGGAGGAGCTCATCTGGATCGACGAGGCTAGACTGCTACAACGAGCGTTGGACTTCAGGTAGGATTGAAAAACATTTGGTTTCTCATAGGATAATGCATGTTTAGAGAAGGATTGCTCTTAATTGTCTTGTTTGTCACTAGAGAGTCTTAGACTCCTAGGGAGGTTAGTTTTGTCAACAAAAATAACTCTTTCCGCATGACACTCTACTTCCTATCAGTTACTCGAGGAGGAAGGTGGTTGACTCTGTCAATATTGTGATAGTCAGGCTGCTCAACTGAATTAACAGAATGTATGGCTGAAAGAGGAAGGATATAGCACGATACAAGCAAACATAATTAAACAGTCATGGCACCTCACTGGAACAATCAGGCTAGCCACCTAATAGGGCAGTGCTGTACCAGAATTAATTACCATTTTCGTGATTGTGATGTAGGAAAGTGTTCCCTCTGCGGATAGAGAAAACCCCTCTAGCCCTAGAGTGGGTCTAGTCGCAAACAAGGACAAATCAACAATAGCTTTCCTTTAACAGTTCAAGTTGGAGGCCTACCTCAACCAATGGTCGATGGAGTTCCATTGTGCTGCTCCAGCTTCCGCTTCCTTCTCCTCAATGAGTGATCAACCTGAAACAAAGCAAAGGAAATACAACAAAGCATGTAACCTAATACAACAATGAACTATTTACTCACAAAGTCAAGAAGTCATGAGCTATCAAGTACATTACATAAAAGACATAGGAAAACATCATTGATTGCATCAATAATGAAATAAGAGTCAGCTTACAACCAAGGTCTTGACGTCACAAGCCTTCTCAGAAAGAGTCCAGCCTGCATGTTCTTCAAGCATTCAATCTTTGGTGATGGATCTCCCAACATACAAGAGCTCTCTCACTCATAAGCTTTACACAAGATTAAGGGCACTTCACAACCTTCCACAAGCTATCAACAATCCCACACTTGCCACACTCACACCAGCTATCTAGCAAACTCACAAAACACTAACAGCACTGCTCAACTAGCCAACTATCAGGAACTGAGGAACTAGTAATGCATATCAATGGTGAGAGTTTAAATAGGAGAAGGAGTCTCCATGAATGGGGGAAATGAGAGCTTATCACCAAGGAAGGTAGCATAATTGATAAAACTGCCACACCAGGGAAGGAATGGCGACATAAACAAGGCCAACAACCAGGTCTGGAGTCATCTGGAAGGCCGACTGTTGGAACAATTCACCCAATCTGGATCATCGCGGGCACAAAACTGAGCTTCAGCACTGACATCGCAAGTGATCAGTGCAGATAGTCAGATCATCGCTGAAGAGACCACATAGCCCCGTGCTAGTGCTTAAAATCGCGCCATCATGGGAATCAGGCGTACTTCCGCGCTGGCAGTGTAGTCGGTCTATTCATGCATACCTTTCAGTGTGTTTATTAGACCAATAGCCACGATGAGGTAGACAACTTTGGAGAAGTGGGTCAATTGGAAGCATAGGAGAGTATTTTTCTATCGTAAGCATGTTTGACTTGGACACACGACATAGTGAGAAGACCGGGAGTGAAAGGAGTGATAAATTACTGCGTAACAGTGATGGAAAGAGAATTATGCCCGTATATGCCATCAGACAGTTAAAGACAAGGGGGATATATTAAGACACCTCGAGCCCTAAAAAGATCGAGAGCATTGTAAAGAGCTATAAATAACTGAAAGTAAGATGTAATTAGGGTTCAACTTCTGGAGACTATAGAGACTTTGCTACTCAAGCTTTTCATCTTCATTCATCAGTAATACAAGCATCTTTTGCTATCATATGTTCAATATCCCAATTTCTCTTCTATTCTAAGCTTGCACTTGAACAGGCCGTTCATGTTTCTTTTGTGTCTAATGCTAGATAACTGTCATCTTATCTCTGTGTTGATGTATTAGATTTGCAAGTTTCATTTACTTTTTGTAGTTGTCCATCATATGTTTATGTATGTATCTGTTGGTACGGTTAGTATTCTCCATTCATTCACCTAATCTATAAAATATTGATCATTGGTGGTCTAAAGCCTTATAGGCTGAGGGTGTTCACGCATGTCTTGAGTAATAATAGAGTCAAAGTGGTTATCCGACTTGATCTATACCATTATTTATTCCAATAGATCATAGAATGATATTGAATATTATATCTTACCAGGCATCTCCGAGTTGCAACCTAGGAGAGTTTCCTGGAACAATAAAATAATTGGTGGCATTGCCGAGGAGAGGAGATTGAAGCTCAGCTTCCCTAGGAGATGAGACAGATCCATCTTTGATGATAGAGGAAGAACCTCTTGGTGACTCCACTCCATAATTCAGGCTCAGTTTGGAAGGCATAGTCAGAGAAATCCTTAGAAGTCACAAGCTGATCCAGTACCTGACCCTGAAAATATCATCAAAGAAAGAAAGTCTTTCCAGAGAGGAGGATTAAGTTCAAGTAAATTTAAACAATGTTCTGTATATCTTCAAGAAAATCCTACAATAAAACAAATACATGTTGAGAGTATAGTATCTAATACTAGTAGTGAAGAAAAAAACTTAGAGATATACAAAGCTCCTGATTCTTTAGGTTCTCCTTTTGTTGTGAGCCCAAAGGGAGCCTCAACTCCTACCCATCATATTCCTCTAGTCTTATCAGTCACTCCTCACCCCTCTATCATTAAGACTTCCAATACCCTTCTAGCCACCACAGTTATGGCAGGCCCATAAGCACCCACCAAAATGGAGAGAATTATAGCTACTAGGTATGGACCTTTAGTATTGCTCGTTCCTTTGAATGCTACGCCTATTGGAGAATATCAGAAATACATGCCTAAGGTTACTGGGACAGAAGGGGTTACAAATGAAGAACATCTTGAATCATTCTATAGTTATGATGATAATATAGATATTAGTGAAGATGATGTATGGATGAGAGTATTCGTTGAAAGCCTAGGTTGAAAGGCTAGGAAATGGTTCAGAGAATTGACCCCGAGGTCTATAACATATATTGAAGCATTAGATGATGTATTCTTGAAGAATTAGGGGGATAAGAAAGATGTTCTCTACTACCATACTAAGTTTGGGAACTTGAAAAGGGAAAACAGTGAGTCACTATGTGATTTCAATAAAAGGTTTAACTGCATGTATAGCAAGATACCAGCTAAAGTGAAACCCACCCCTACCTTTGCTAAACTCACCTATGCCAATGCTTTTGAATTTGACTTTTGTCTACTATTGAGGGAGAGAAGATGTGCCACTTTGGCTGAGATGTAGGATGTAGCCTTGGAGGTAGAATCCAACATCATAGTTGCAGAGAAACTCAAGGGACATGTTGACTGAAGGAGACCAAGGGGTGAATCTTCATCATATTTAGATCCCAAGTTAGATAAGATGACCAAGATAATAGAATCATGAGCCTCTGAAATCTCTAAGCTAAAGATGGAACAACACTCTGGGAAAGGAAGAGCTCCTAATGCCTTTGCTTTTTAGAAATCCAAACCCATATAGAAGAACTAATGAGTAGTTGTAGGTTCCTCAAAGAAATAAAGATGCAAATGAAGAACAAAGGATGAAGACCCCCTTGTAGAATGTAGTCATGCATGAAGATCAGTATGAGGAAGATGATGAGATCCATTATCTGGAAGAAAAGGGCAGTGCCTCTTTTTTGACCCTAGCTGCATATGAAGAGTCACTATTCAAGGACCAAAACAACCAAGAGTGGGATGGTGGGGTTGTTCTACAAACTGATGACCAACATAGATACAATCTAAGGTCCAAGGTGAATACTACCCAGCAAACCCTTGTTCAGAGGGCTACCATCCCTACAACGCAGCAAACTAACAAGAAAAAATGACCAGCTGTAGATCCCATCATTCTCAAAGCTCCAACTCAAGAGGTAAGAGGCCCTGATAAGTTCCCTTCTCCTTTTAGTTTTGAATCAGAAATCCAAAAGCTAAAAATATCTATACCTCTGACTGAACTAGTGAAGAATGAATCCTTTAGAAGACCCATCCTTGAGGCCCTTGAGCTTAAAACCACACAAGCACCCAATGAATACGTGAATCATGCAATATGACAAACTGGTCGTTGTCCTCAGCCCAATGATTGAGCATTCTGATGACGATTCCCCATCATTATATGTCTCCTTGACTGTTCATGACAAAATCCTTCACAATTGTCCGCTAGACATAGGTGCCAGCCATAATCTAATGCCCCGCACTGTCATGGAAAAGTTGGGCCTGGGCATCACTAGGTGATATCATGACTTGTTTTATTTTGACTCCAGAAAGGTGAAATGTTTGGGGTTAATCAAAGACCTAGCCATCACCTTGTCTCAAATTTCCATGAAGAGCATGATGATGGATATTGTGATAGCATATGTTCCCCCCAAGTTTGGCATGTTACTTTCCAGAGGATGGATTAAGAGATTAGGTGGGACACTGTAGAATGACCTATCCTATCCCACTGTCTCGGTCTTTAGAGGTGAAAGTAGGAGATTATATAGAGAGGCTCAGTTAGCTTATATCATCAGCGATAAAAAAAACCTTGCTAATCATCCCATATATGCTATTGATTCTGATTTTGGGGCCTGTATCCTCCAAGTAGAAGAATTTTAGTTGGCCTCCATGCAGCTTAGAAAGCTGGTTTTCCATATCACAAAGGAAGGAAGCCCACAAATCTGGGATATGTTCTTTGATGGAGCTTTCTCTAAGGAAGCTACAGGAGCAGGTGTAGTTCTTGTATCTTCCACACAGGAATGCATACATTTATCTTTCAAGTTAACTTTTTAGGTCACCAATAACACAACAGAATACGAAGCCTTGATGTTAGGCTTAAACACTGCTAAAGCAATGGGCATCAAAGATCTGAAAGTGTTTGGAGATGCAGACCTTATTATTCAACAGGTGAAAAAGACATTCCAAGAAAAGCACCCCAGGCTGAAGGCATACAGAGATGAGGTATGGAAGCTCAAGGATTCTTTCAATAGCTTTAGTATTTCATACATCCCTAGAGCTAAGAATCAACTTGCTGATTCCCTTGCTGTATCTACTAGCACTTCTATCCCTCCTTTGCCTTCTAAGTTGACTTATGAAGTCCAAGTGAAATGTAGACCATCTTTGCCTGACAATGTCAAGTACTGGAAATTTTTTGAATATGATCATGAAGTCAATAGGTTTCTACAGGTCATTGATGAATTCTCTAAAATGCAAGTTAACTAAGAGAATGAAGCTGTTGAGGGATGTAACCAGTCCAAGCTGAGGGACAAAATTGGCTAGGATAGCATTGTGCAATTGCCTAATAATAATATACCCAAAGGGTTGGTGCCCTTAGAGAGGTTGTTTTCCATAACGATGTACCTTATAAACCTGCTAAAAAAGAAAGTGACTCTGCAATTCATGAACATAATATAGGGAGTCCAACCCATCCAAAATATATCAATTTGTCTACTCACTTGTCCTCTAGCCAAAGCTCTGAGTATTGTACCCTGATGAAACAATTTGTTGATGTTTTCACTTGGGAATACAACGACCTTAAAACATATGACTCCAACATTATTCAGCATAAGATTCCACTAGAGAAGAATACCATCCCCTTCAAGCAGAAATTGAGTCTGATCAACCCTCTCTTGTTACCTTTGATTGAAAAGGAGATCAGGAAGTTACTAAATGAAAAAATCATAGTTCCCCGAAGATACTTGAAGTGGATAGCTAATCTTGTGATAGTGATGAAGAATAATGGAGAAATTAGGCTTTGTGTTGATTTTAGGATTTTGAACAAGTGCTCAAAAAAGACAATTACCCCATGCCCAAGATGGAACATTTGCTGCAAAAAGTTTTAGGGGCTAGAGTCATGTCTTTCTTGGATGGATTTTTAGGCTACAATCAGATTGTCGTACACCTAGAAGACCAATAAAAGACTACAATCACTACTCCTTAGGGCACTTTCATGTACTATAAGATGCCTTTTTGACTGATGAATGCTGGGGCTACTTTTCAAAGGGCCATGGACATAGCCTTCGTGGGAGAGAAGGACAAGTTTATCCTTATCTATCTTGATGACATAACAATTTTCTCTAGTAGTCACAAGGATAATTTACAACGTTTGAGGAACATGTTCCTAAAGTGTAGAAGGTTTGGAATTTTAGTAAATCCAAGGAAGTCGCAGTTTTCTCTCGAAGAAGGAAAACTTTTAGGGCATATTGTTTCGACTGCAGGTTTCAAAATTAATCCAAAAGGAGTTCAAGCAATAAAAAAATTGTCCATCCCAAGGTCAAAGAGGGACATTCAATCCTTTATGGGTAGAATTAACTTTTTGAGGAGATTTATTCCAAACATTGCAGAGCTAGTGAAGCACATCACTTCCATTGTAAAAAAGGGGTCAGAGATAAAATGGACAGAGGTTGCACGAAGATCCTTCCAAAACCATCAAAAGAGCTATCATGGAATCTCCCACTTTAATCAGCCTAGACTACACCAAGGAGTTTTTTATCTTCTCTTTTGCCTCTTCTGATACACTTGCAGCAGTCTTGTTGCAGAAAAATGGTGAAGATGTAGAGCACCCAGTGGCCTTCTTCAGTAAAACATTGAGGGATGCTGAATTAAGGTATGAACTTATTGAACAAAAAGAATATTCTCTTATAAAGTACTTAAAGGCATTCCAAATTTACATTCTCCACTCCAAGGTGGTTGCCTACGTGCCTTCAGCTTCAGTAAAGGATGTCCTAACCCAGCCAGATGTTGATGGAAGGAGAGCTAAATGGATTGAAAAACTCATAGAATTCAATATAGAGGTGACGCCCACCAAGCTTGTCAAAGGCCAAGGCTTGACTAAGCTTATGGCCGAGGAAAATTGTAGTCTGTTGGACATAAATTGCATGAGCTTAAATTTAGATGGAGAAAAAATAGAGGAAGCAATAGGAGAGCACAATCAAAACTAGTCTTTGGCTAATAATTTGGCCACTTGTGAGTGGTATTCCAGTATAGTTCATTTCTTATTGAAGCTAGAAGTCCCTCTATGGCTTAGCTCAGGATAGGCCAGGACCATTAAGCTCAGATCAACTAAGTTTTATGTTAATAAGAACCTGTTTTATTGGAGGGACCCATCTTGGATCCTCTTGAGATGTCTAGAAAAAGAACAATCTGTGAAAGTTATGTGCCAGTTTCATTTTGGCATTTGTGGAGGGCATCATTATTGGAAAACCACAACCCACAAGATCCTGAGGGCTGGGTCTTATTGGCCTACTCCGTTCTCTGATGTGTTTTCATTTGTAAAATCTTGTGACAAATGCTAGAGCTTTACAGGAAGACATCAGCTGAAATTGCTGCCCTTGAAGCGAATACACACCAATGGTCCCTTCCAGCAGTGGGGTTTAGATTTCATAGGGGAGATTAATCCACATTGTAGTGGCTGCCACTGATTATTTTACCAAATGGATTGAAGTTGTACCTATTAAGAAGGCTGATCACCAGGTTGTCATGAAGTTCCTAACCGAGAATATTTTCACTATATTTGGCTGCCCAACCAAGCTAGTCACTGATAATACAATAGCCTTCAGAGAGAAGGAATTGGTAGACATGTGTGAATCAATGGGAATTCAAATGGTGCATTCTACCTCATACTATCCTCAAGGCAATGGCTTGGCTGAATCATCAAATAAGAGCCTAGTAAGGATAATAAAAAAACTGCTAGAAGACAACAAAAGAAGCTGGGATTCCAAGCTGAAGTTTGCACTGTGGGCTGACAGAGTTACCACCAAGAAATCCGTAGGGAACTCTCCATTCACACTGGTGTATGGTAATAAGGTTGTTTTTCCTATCCAATTGACCCTCCCTGTGGCCAAGTTCTTGCAAGAGGAGCTGTATGAAGGAGATGACATGGCAAGGAGGATGAGTTACTTGGTTGAAGTCCAACAAATCAGGGAACAACTAATTGAGAAGTCAGAAATACATCATAATAAAATCAAGGAGGTCTTTGATAAAAAGGAAAATATGGATAGTTTTTAGGTTGGTGATTGGGTCCTAGAGTGGGATGCATTCAAGGAAAGAAGGGTAATCATGGCAAATTCGTCGCCTTATGGACAAGATGTTTTGTCATTACTCAGGCTCACACAAACAACACCTTTTTCCTTCACAATCTGGAGGGGGAAAGTGTTTTTGATGGCCCTATCCTTGGGCAATTTCTCAAGCTTTATTTCAGTTAAGGTTGTAAAGGCCTTAGCATTGTAAATATGTTTTTGTCTCAGTTTTTATTTTTATGAAAAATTGACTCCATGCCCAATGGAACACTAGGAGGAAGATTTGATTTTGGTTTTATTGGAAAGGAAGTGGTCTACAGTTCTTGAAACCTCACAGGGAGGCTTTCATTCCTAGAAGGAGCCAGTGTTAGCCCTGAGGTGCAACACTACTAGTTTAAAGAATAAAGGAAGAAGATGGTCTTCTTCGCTATCCTGGAAGGGGCCCCACATGAGCCATCACTTCACTCTCCCCACTCTTCCACTTAAATTCTATTCTGTGCATATCTTATCCCTACCCTCACTTCATAACAAAACACTCTTCCGCCTTAGCCTTAAATAAATTAACCTGAAAACCCCTGAAAAACCTTACCTTTCTGTCATATGTGCCCTCTGCACACTGCCCGAGAAGCATCCTATACCTCCATGTCCCTCCGTCATCGATTCGTCCCACCGATCTAATGGCCCACGTTTCACCCAATCAATGAGACATGCTTGGTCGATCTATGCCATTAGATCACTCTCACTAGATCTAACGGTTGTCGCTCTTATCACGTGGGCAACTAGTGAGAAGAGTACCCACTTGATAAAAGCATTTTATCTCTCTCCTCCTCCATTACATGGTGTGTAGTGAGTGGCATCGGGCAGACTCCACCCTTTACTGCTTACCTCCCGATAAGCACCCAATAAAAACCATAACCGCACAAACCAAACACCCCCCGAGCGCTATTGTCCGAGCACCTCCTCTGCCCGATAGCCATCCGATTTTTCCACTGAGATCCAACAGCTTGAACTTTCCCACTCCCGCCAAAGACCGCAAGCCTCATGCAATCGATCTTCTTTGTCCATTTCTTTCGATCTAGCAGCCCTCGTTCATGACTTCTCCCGCTTGTCCTTCGTCACCCTACCATTACTATGTCTGTCTGATTTAATTCATCCAACAGCTACCCTCCTGTCGTCCGCCACCTGCCATTACTCTATTCTTTCTAATTAGCGCATCCAGCCACCCATGCACCTCATACTCTACTTCCTACCAGTTATCCAAGGAGGAAGGTGGTTGACTCTGTTCGTATTGTGACTGTCATGCCGTTGAACTGAATTAACAAAAGGTATGACTGAAAGAGGAAGGACACAACACGATACAAGCAAACAGAATTAAATAGTCATGGAACCTCACTGGCACAATCAAGCCAGCCACCTAACAGGGTAGTGTTGTACCATAATTAATTACCGTATTCATGATGGAAAGAGAATTATGCCCTTATATGCCATCAGGCAGTTATAGACAAGGGGGATAGATTAAGACACCTCGACCCATAAAAATATCGAGAGCATTGTAAAGAGCTATAAATAGTTGAAAGTAAAATGTTATCAGGGTCCAATTTCTGGAGACTATAGAGACTTTGCTACTCAAGCTTCTCATCTTCATTCATCAGTAATACAAGCTTCTTTTTCTATCATATGTTCAATATCCAAAAATTTCTCTTCTGTTCTAAGCTTGCACTTGAATAGGCCGTTCAGGGTTCTTTTGTGTCTAATGCCAGATAACTGTCATCTTACCTCTGCATTGATGTATTAGATTTGCAAATTTCGTTTACTTTCTGTGGCTAGCCATCATATGTTTATGTATGTATCTACTGGTATGGTTAGTATTCTCCATCCATTCACCTAATCTATAAAATATTGAGCATTGGTGGTCTAAAGCCTTATAGGCTGAGGGTGTTCATGCATGTCCAAAGTAATAATAGATTTAAAGTGGTTATCTAACTTAATCTAGACCATTATTTATTCCAATAGTTCAGAGAACGATATTGAAGATTATATGTTACCAGGCATCTCCGAGCTACAACCTAGGAGAGTTTCCTAGAACAATAACAGTTACGATCTGAAGAAGCAATTTTGGAGGCAACGAAGGGTATGGATCAACCATGGGAAGATTTACATCATCATTCATATTTTCTTCCTCCATTGCATGAAGTTGAATCTAGGTTCTCCAATCTTCTTACTAGCGATGTTTGTACAGTTTCAAACCCATTGGCTCCAACACAATTTTCTGTCGAAGGTAACATGTCAATTATCTCATGAATTGTACCTATAAACATCTCTAGGAATCCTAACATGATAGAAAATGTCTTCGTTAGAGCTGATTGTTCCCCTAAAGAAATCCAAATCTACACTGACCTCTTTAAAGAGTTTCGATATGTGTTCACTTGGTCTTATGAGAAAATGCCTGGAATCGATCCATCTATAGTCCAGCATGAGATCAAGACGTACGAAAATACCAAACCTATTCATCAGAAACTTTGACTGGTCAATCCTTGGAAAGAGGTAGCTATTAAAGCTGGAGTTGAAAAGCTACTTAAGGCGGGTTTCATATACCCATTTCCTCTAACTGAGTGGCTTTCCAATCCAGTCCCGGTAGATAAGAAGCAAGGAACAATCCGAGTGTGTATCAACTTTAGGGATTTAAATAAAGCTTGTCCAAAAGACAATTACCCCACACCTTTTATTGATCAAATGGTTGATGAATGTGTGGGTAATGAAATTTTTTCATTCATGGATGGATTCTCTGGTTATAATCAAATTACTATCTGTCCATAGGACTAGCACAAGACAACCTTTATTTGTCCCTGGGTTAAAGGTGAGCACCAGTATTGTAGTAATAATTCTGCAACTCCTGGGGCTTCCTACTTTACTTTTATCAACCCGGTAGTTTGTAACAATCTTGGAAGCGACGGTGCTGTATGCACAAGTACTACCTCTTACTGCAGGCTATCACTTGGTGAGCTGGTGCAAGATCACTAGGAGCTTAAGATAACTTCTATGAGTTTCCAGAAGAAGCTTTTAGTTGTGATGAAAGAAAGCTAACTCGATAGAGGCTATTCTATTTGCAGAAAGAGAAGGAAAATTGAAATGCCACGCAAACCCTAGCAAACCCTAATTTACCTACTAACCCTACTTTTGTAGGAAAAGAGATGAAAACTGATGAAATGAGAGGCATTGACTACTGAAAAGGTAAATTGCATTTATTCAATCTAATTCTAAAAAGAAATGAGAACAAAACATATTTTTGTGCTTTTGAGTGTTTTTATGTGAAATTATTATGCATGTGATTTATCTGGTTGTGATTGTGTAGAGGTTGGGTGAAGAAGGAAGATGGAGTTGGCTTTTACAGAGGGTGAGGAAGGTGTGGAGAGGTCCTCAAAATCCCTTAGTACCCTTTTGAAGACTTCCATTGCAATCGGATTTCGAAAAACAACTTACAGGGAGTTCTACAGGAGGTTGCAAGGGATCTATAGGAGGATCTGTAAGAGGATCTACAGCAGGAGGTTGAGAGCTATTTTTGGAGTTTTGAAGGTGGAAAAATGATGGAAAAGGGTAATTGAAAGCTAGATGAAGGTGTTGAGCTGTCTAGAACTTGTCAAGGAATATCAAGAAAGAACATGATGGTTGGATTTGTTCAGATGGAAAGCGAGCAACTTATGGAAAAACGTAGAAATTAGGGCAAATTGGTGAAATATTGCGAATGATTGGGGAAATATATGAGAAATGAGCTAGTGCTGGCTACTTTATGGATGTATAGTGAGCTGAGGTGTCCTGCAAGATATCTGCACATCTACTTAAGAAAACTGATCAAAGAAAGGACTAACTCTACCATGAAAACAAAACTTTTTCTAGCTTGACCTAATTTCTGACCTACAAATAGAAAATGCTGAACAATAGACTTTGAATAGAAAAGCATGCAGAGAGATCTATTGTAAAAGTACAGGAAATGATCTAGGCAACTAAATTTGAATCAATATGTCAATCTTTCCAAATCAAGTCATCACTCGAGAAGTTGCATGGAAGAGAAAAACCTTATTTGAATCTTATTCTGTCACTACAATAACCTACTTGAGCAACTGAAACACAAAACAACTATGCAAACAATCAAAAGAAACCTAATCTAACAAAGTAAAATGAATCTATGTAACAGAAATTAACTCATGAATTGAAGAAAGAAACATATAAGTACAAAGAAAGAGGTGTTGGGAAGCTTGGGTTGGACCCTAACCCAAGAGCATCAACCCTCTGAAAGAGATCAGTGCTAGCTCAAAAACGGTTTAATCTTCATTAGCAAAAATAATAGTCACATTACATGAACTATTCTAAAAAAGGAACTCACGAATAAGATGAACAATGTGCTACACAAAAGTGCGAAAATTCTACTAATGATTGGCTAAACTACTGAGGCTCTAAGCCACCTTATTTATATAAATGGATTCCTCCACCAGTCCTCCTAAAATCAAGGAACTCAGTTTCCTAAAATTGGAGATAAATAGTAGTCCTTCTTTACTTGCTTGGATGCCCCTTGGAAGGTGGACCTTTGTGCTCCGAGTTGCTGATGGAGGATTCAAAGAAAGGGGTCATAAATGAAGGAGACACCCCCCTACAAATCCTCTTCCCTGTTTTCCTCGAGTTTTGGCTGCCATTTGCTCATAAATCCCTTGACTTTGTCCACAATTGGCCAAAAAATCTGCATAAAGCACACATTAGAATACATGGCAAAATGACTAACCCAATTCAGTCTATTAGCATAAATATTTAAAAAAACATGCAATAAAATAATGAGAATGGTGGATTAAGTCGAAATAAGAGGCAAAATGAGCCCATATAATTACCCATTTATGGGGCTCATCATCACCCCCCTACTGAATGGGTTGCTCATCCTTTGGGAAATTAATCTAACTCTTCATCCTTGATGGCTTTGATAGATTCCCTGACATCCCATGCCTCTAATGTGATATCTTCCTCTTTATCATGGAAACCTGGCTTCCTATCCACCTCTTCCCACTGCTTTTGTTCTTCCTCCTCTTTTAATCCTTCCAATAGTCTTAGTAGCAGTGGAGGACTGAATTTAAGGTCAATCCAATTGGCCTTCAAACTTTGCATTGAGTGCTTATACAGGGGCACTCTCCTCATGGCTTCCCTCATCTTGTTTGGGGAGTGATAATCCCTGATCCGTAGGCTATGTGGCAATGTATTCCACCTTCTCATGCAGGCATGAATGCAATTATCTCCAAATAATCTCTACATGTCCTCGAAATGAGCAATAGCCTCAGCTTGCTTGTCAACATAGTCAAAGATAAATTGAGGATTAGATACAAGGTGTTGGTGGGCATAGATGAGAGCCATGGGCTCTGCTGGTTATGCTCTAATCATCAGGGGTTCATTCAGTTCTTTTGCCATCATTTTCTAGATTTCCATTGCCCTTTTCTCTTCATGGCTCATCCAAGATGCCATGGCCATCAACTACAAGTCTCCCAACGCAGCATTTGGATCCCATAAGTTCATATCAGTAAGTGCCAGGTTGTGCAAGTAAAACTCTGCTAGCTTCACTTTGTCCTCAATTGAACTGTGATCACATAGATGCATGAATTGGCCATAATCCTGAAAAGGTATTGTGCCCCTCTGTTCCAGTGCCTTAATCTAAAATTGGAGCCAGTGATCCCTGAGGTCCACTGCATATGATTTGGCTGGCTACCTGCATTGTAATGCCTCCATAGCCCAGCTGGCCATGTAGGCTAATTGGGCTTCCTTTTCCTGTAGCTGCCTTCTCAAAATCAACACCTCATTTTTTGCCTGGGATTCTCTTTCCTGTTGCTATTTTATCAATGTCTCACTATCTGCCTGGGTTTCCTCTTCCCATTACAATCTTTTTAATATTGACAACTCATTTCCTCCTTGAGGTTACCTTTCTTGTAGTTGCTTCTTTAATATTTCATTTTACGCCTTTGATTGAGCTCTTCTGATGCTTTCTGTATGCCTGACCATGCTCAATTCTTTTCCCATCCCCCTTAATTTGTTTTCCATGTGCCCAATGTCTTCCACCCCTTTTGATTTTTCAATCTACATCCATGTATGGGTCCTGAATCTTTCCTTTTCCAGCTCGAAGAAAAGAGGGACTGCAAACTTTTGTGGGATGATCTTCCCACCTTCTACTAGGTTGTAGTAAGAACCTAAGTTAGGCTAATGTTATAGACATATTTGGGCACCGGAACCCAATCATATATGTCACTAAACCAAGGGCTCTCAAACCCCTAAAATTTTTGTTTCAAACCCTAAAGGATCAAGGTCAACTGATTACATCATTTCCCAAAAGTTCTCCCTGAAAAACTACTCAGAACTAGTCACAACTGGACCATACAGATTGCTCCATGCTGAGGGTGCAATGCATTTCACCTGTTACACACAAAGGGTTCAATGCATACTGAAAATCCCTTATGTAGGGTGGGATGAGCGAGAGCAAACAAATGACATAGGCAGTTTGCTAGGTGGAAACTAAGAGAATCTTCTAGAAACTGCTCATATGACACTTGCCTCTCTGAATTCGCCCAGGGATGAGTAAGAGATCATGAAATCTCCAAGTGGAACCAAGAACTATCAGTGAAATGACACTAATCAAAAACCCAGAAGCTAACTCATCCCTCTACAAACATCTATATATGGATCCCTCATCTTAGAGATCCAGAGGCTGGAATTTTGTAATTTGCAAGGAAGTGTTGTTGGTTTCTCTTTGAGACATTGTATTATTGGGTGATCTTTTTTTTCATGAGGTGAAGAGGGCTTTCATGCTGAGAGGATGGCACTGGATTAGACAACTGGGTTGTAATCCTCTCTTCTACTTCTATCAATAAAGTTATTTGAGTTTTCCTCCACACGCTTGCTTATTTCTAAATCTTGTATTTGTGTATGCATTTGTATGATTAATGTACATATGATTCTACATTGTTTATGGAATTATAGATCTCTATGATTTGATGGTATTTTGCTGCTTTGAAGTGAGACAAGTGAGAAAGGAGTGGTGAAAGCTCTATCAAAGGAGAGAGGAAACAAGCAATGATCCAAGCAAAAGACTGAGGTTAGTGCTCTCTACTTCTCTCTTATCTATTATCCATAAAGGAAAACACAAGTTGCTTTGAATTGTTTGTTTCTAAGATAGCTACCAGTCTTAGTGGGACTAGCAGATCAAATAGCGACACTAGTTTTCCCATAAACAAAATGGCGACTCCACTGGGGAGGGGATAGTTTGTTTGTTTGTTACTGTTGTTTGCTTTATAAACTACAGACGGAGCCTGAAGTTAAGCCAACTAGTCTTCAAACTGCACTTGCTATGCAAATGCAAAGTAGATCAATGGTGCTTCAGTCAATCTCTGGGTTATTTTATGAACTAAACATCTGACTTGAAAATATCGTAAGTGCCCTGGTGGTAGCTCAATAACCTCATAAGATCATACCCCTATACTTTGTGTTTATTGTCTATCATAGTTGGACTGAAATAGCTGAACTTAGCTGCAAATTTTGAGCAAAAATCAAGCTCAGTCTCATGCTCTGGACCATCACATTGTCTCTCATTGGCAGTATGGATGCATCGCACCTCCCGTGTGTTGCAGGTGGGATGCGTCCCTGTTTCCCTTAAGGACAGGTGCGATGATTGAATGAGACTATTTTTCTCTCCAGAATTTGGTTTTTTCTTCATTTTTTCTAGCTCTATTTAGTAGTTTTGCAGTCTATGATGATATATCACTGAGAAAACCTTCTTCCTGTTGGATACCTATACCAATAGGTTTCATATTTCATGATTGGATATCAAAGGTCCAAATATGCTCTACTTTGATAAATGCAAAGATCCCATATTTTCTTAGGAAGACAATGTCTGTCTCAAATTTCATAAGAACTCAATTTTGATGGATGGTCCAACAGTCTAATCTGAACCATGCCATGTTTTCAATTTATGTTGTAGAATAGAGAATGAAATCTGTCCAAACTGTTCAATCTTGGCAGATCAGTAGCTAGGTAGAGAAGTTAAGGTTCCCAACTGCTTAATCTGGGACCTTGGAAGGAATAAGGGTTGCATTAGATAGGGAATGAGAGAAAAAAGCCAATGAAAAGAAAAAGGCATTCAAAGGGTTTGCAAGTCCAAGTGCACCCTCCAAGAAGGAACAAAAAATGTTAGGAGAACTAGTTGGGTAGGTAAAAGGGGTTGCAGAAATACTGTCTCTTCCAAAATCAAAGTTGCTGAAACATCTACAGGAAGAGCAGCACTCTGAAGCATGACTAACTCCCTTGTTTCTCATTTGTATATCACTCATTACTAGCACCCCTTCATCTATTGGTTCATGCAACAAACTCAAAATTTTGTCATGATTCTAATGGCCTTCAAAAGCCACATTTCTTGTGCAAAAATCTTTTCATTTTGATCTACTCCTGATTTCAAGTTATTTTCAAAGAAAACTTGGTTGAACTAGCCCTCACTCATATGTTCCCTCCATATTGACAACTAACTCTACTACTTAGCTCCTTATACCCCTTTATCCCTAGTATTATAAACACCATGGTATATAAACCCCACAATGCATAAATATCCCCTCCTTGGCACTATAGCCATAATATTCTCTCCCTGGGACTTGATTTGACGCCTGGTCAAGGTCAAGAACCCATGACTCACCTTTTTCTCCACCTCAAACCAGGTTCCCTACCCAAAAGCTCCATTTTACCTTGGAAAACCTTGAAAAAACCTTTAAAACCCATAAAAATCACTCAAAGGGTGGAAAACATTATACAATCATCCTTCCCCCGCTTTATCCTAAGGTCGGGGGGTTATTTACCCTTTTATGTTGCATAAAACCCATTTGACCCTTTTTCTATAGTTTGCGCCTTCATAAAAGATTTTTGCCCGAACTTTATGCAAAACCCGCAAATTGCTCGTATTTCTAAGGTTGGCGGACCGAAATATTTTGGTAAATGAAACCATTGAAAATTCTCCAAAGAAGGAAATTAGCGCGTGGAGGGTCCCGCAGCCACGTTTGCAAAGAACAATCATTGTTTATTGCCCACCCAGGAACAGTTACAGATCGTGTTTATTGCCCGCCCGATAACCGTCAGATGGCGCCGGGTCCAGATCTACGGCGGACGTTGATTTCGGGCAATCCCGATGTCCGCAGGTTAACCAAAGGAGGAGTTACATTTCGCGCAAGTTGGGCGCCTGACAACCGTTGGATCATGGGCTTCCAGATCGACGGCCCTCATCGATATCGGAGCACCCTACGTGTCTGATAGATACCTTCCGATATCTGTCAGACGCTTGCGTCAGGCCAGCATCACGCCGGGACACATGTCACTCCCTGATTGCATCGGAGCATCGCCTGACAATTCCTTCACCGTACAGGGC
>APFE030331756.1:2205-45849 GCA_000404065.3 Pinus taeda | reverse complement strand
CAGCTTGGGATTTATAGCAATTTGTGATAGCGGATGCCCATGTGAAACGGAAGGAAAATCCATGAGCTCAGTCAAGATGGAGATGGACTGGGGGGCAGTGGGCTCCTATGGTCTACTGTTAATAACTGCTCAACTTTGACTGATTTGAATATCGATTACTAGACGAGAAAAACAATTGTCAGATTAGAATCACATGAAAAGAATGATAGTGTCGTCTTGTATTGCATGGAATTAAATAAACAAGGGTTATTCGTTGAACTTGAGAGGGGACGTAGACCAGAAATTGCACGCATTGTTTCTTTGTCAATGAATGCCAGAACATGGCACGATATTTCGAATGCAGAACTGATCTGAATTTTTCTCAGGTCAACATTAAAATAAACTTCTAACATTGACAAATCTGGTAAACTGGCAAGATGTTGAACTGATAACCTTGTTTGTAGTTGATTTTCTGTCAAGGTAGCTCGCTAGAACCCTTCGAGCCAGGCTATATTAGGTTGGCAACCCTGACATAGAGGTCAGGAGAGGGGTTTGATTCCACGAGCATTTGGATTTGGATACTTTCATCTTCGCTCGGGCAAACATTATCACACTGAGTAAATGAAATAATTAAATTGCTGCGTGAGAACGGTCGTAACAATGCTGCCAGACAAGTTTCACTCGTCTCCAAGCAATCCTTACACTTCTA
Source organism: Pinus taeda (assembly GCA_000404065.3). Taxonomy (NCBI): domain Eukaryota; kingdom Viridiplantae; phylum Streptophyta; class Pinopsida; order Pinales; family Pinaceae; genus Pinus; species Pinus taeda. The sequence goes on along the minus strand of APFE030331756.1, from coordinate 45,161 downwards.
CGCAATGGCTGAGAATTGCATAGTAAGTTTATTGGTCCTTTGACTACGGCTGTCGGTAGGAAGATGCGCACGCCTGGGGATTACAAAAGAAGACACAGAAAAGTGAAAATTGTCAGTTGCAGTCGAACGTGAAACTAATTGGTTTTTGTATGTTTCTCTCGTGCTTGTCCTAGTTGTCCTGCTCTGAAGTAAAAATAATAATTCTATATCTTAAATTAGGTTTAAATAATCCCAAAGAATTGGTTTTAAATCGTCCAGATGTAAAGTGAAACTTTAAAATTATCAAACTTCGAGCTACAAATTCACTAATCTAGCGAGTTGGACTTCGAGTTTTTCAATGATTTTCATGTTGTATGCATTTTAGTGCAGTTTTTGAACGATAAATTTTATTAGAAAGGGAAAAGGAAAGCAACATGTAGGAAAAAAACTTCAAATCGACCAAACTGACAGATGAGGTATCTCTGTATTTGAAACTTTTGATTCATTTCTCATCTTTTTGCCTGCTAGTCATATTGTAATCCATGAATGCATTACAAAGGGAGTGTTCAGGCCGGCAAAAAAACGTAAGATAAGTTGGTTACTCAGCAAAAACTATGAATGATTTCGACATCATTTAAAAAAGCAAAGCATGAAACTTATATACGATAAGACCACGTTCCAACGAAACTAATTTATGATAAATGATAAACAGATTAATATAAATTTATAAGATTTAAGAAGCACTTAGAAGCACCCGAATGGTTGTTGACTAAGCACAAAATAAAAAAAGTATTCTCGCGGTCGTTCGCATGAGCGAAACGTGGCGGTTGCGGCCTCCTTCGTCGGGACGCCTGTTGCCACAGAAGAATGAACAATGGAGAGCTCTGAGCACATGGCAGGAGGGCAAAATTTCTGATGTTGGGGACAAGATGAAAGAGAAGGGAGAGCAAGCCTTGAAAACTGCAGGTGAGACGTATGATTCTGCTAAAGATTCCATGAAGAGGGCAGGAGATTATGTGCACCGAACTGCAGATGATGCCGGGGGAAGTTTTAGGGGTACCCAGCTGTAAGTAGAAACCGTCTATGACGACATTGATCAACTCTTTGATCTCCACATTGATCAACTCTTTGATCTCCCGTGCATTCGCGCCTGACCAAGAAATTACTGTGCATTCGCCGCTAACCAAGAAATTCTCTTCCTTAGTTTTCATCATTCACCGGAGAACTCTATCGCCTCCAAACAACGGACTGGCCCTGCAGTAAACCAGCAAATTGATGGGTAGAGTCGGGATTGAGAAAGGCGCACGGAAATGTATAGAGGCGTTGTGAAAAACACATTTGAAATGCAGAAGTGGATTCATAGATCCTGTATAATTGTTAGCACGGGGGTCAAGCGGTATCGATAACAGGCATCGCGGTAGTGCTCAACATAAGGCAAGCGGTAGCAATCAGATCATGCGGGTATCGAGCGGTAGTTGTACTCACCTGGTATCGAGTCACATCATTGCACCTCGCTCCCTTATCACACCTTCCTTCAACCTGCTCAAGGAAAAGTTGGTAAGTGCTCCAATCCTTACTTATCCAAACTGGATTGTTGAGTAATATGAATAAATTGAACATCTTTGCTATTTTGAGAAACAATAACATTAGAAACCAAATTCTGCACAGAAACTTGCAATCAAAAGCAGTTACTAGTTTATTGAATAAGGTTGGAGGGTCAAATATGTCAAAGAAAAACATGAACTATAAAGCAGCCGAACGGCAAAGGGGTCAAAAGAAATTACCTCGGTTGTTTCACTGCACAAATTAGAGATTCAATCGCCAAAAAATGGCGCTGGCTTGGAACATTCGACACACCAGAAGAAGCCGCAGCTGCCTATGCTAACGCTGCAGCAGAGATGAAGGAAAGACGGTCACAAATGAATTCAGAAACCTTGCTCCCTTATCACACCTTCCTTCAACCTGCTCAAGGAAAAGTTGGTAAGTGCTCCAATCCTTACTTATCCAAACTGGATTGTTGAGTAATATGAATAAATTGAACATCTTTGCTATCTTGAGAAACAATAACATTAGAAACCAAATTTTGCACAGAAACTTGCAATCAAAAGCAGTTACCAGTTTATTGAATAAGGTTGGAGGGTCAAATATGTCAAAGGAAAACATGAACTATAAAGCAGCCTAACGGCAAAGGGGTCAAAAGAAATTACCTCGGTTGTTTCACTGCACAAATTAGAGATTCAATCGCCAAAAAATGGCGCTGGCTTGGAACATTCAACACACCAGAAGAAGCCGTAGCTGCCTATGCTAACGCTGCAGCAGAGATGAAGGAAAGACGGTCACAAATGAATTCAGAATCATGCAGTCTCAGCGCCTCAAGTCATCCTGATATTCATATTATTAAAAGGGAGCAATTTTTTATGACACCTGTTAACCTGTATGACACTTGTTATATGCAGACAGAACCAGACATGCGGTAGGTACAAAGCGGTGCGTACATAGCGGTTATCATAGCATCTCCAAACTAATGCTAAAGGGAGGCTAACATTAAAACATGAAATCCTCTGACCGTCAGCAAATATAAACCAGCCTTAATGAAGATAACCTAAGCTCAGGCCTCTCCCGCCTCGGGAAGAGGCCAAATAAGATGGCAAATGTGAGCACTTTGGTTATCCTCGCACATAGCATTTCAAAACGTTTCAAAACTTTGCTTTAACCCAGACATTCTCCGAAATAACACTTTGAATTAATGCTAAGTCAAACCAAACTGATTACTATAGTCCCTGGCCATTGCCAGATGGCAGGGACTAATAAAAGTATTTTTATAAACCTTCTGATGTACATGATTTCAGGAAACTTGATATATTTTATATATAACAAACATATATACATAATTTCAGAAAGGTATATCTGGAAAATTAATTAAGTTTGTATGAGTTAAATTTACATTTTATGCCAAGCTTGACAGAAGGCATGAGTGCAATGTGTGCAATGTAGATGATAGTGGTTAAAAACAAAGAGTTAAAGTGGAGACAAGTTTTGCCATAATGGAAAGTTCCATTGTTGATCTCAATGATCCTTTGCCCTTGGATCCCTCCAGATACCCTTCTCTAAATTAAATTCTCTCCCTCATTTCCAATATGAATAATCTTTAGACGTATTGAAGAACTCGTATTCCATAAAGTTTTAAAAATCGCTTTTTATCGAACTTCATAAAGCATATGAGGAATGCAAATACCATTGGGTCAACGCAAAAGGTTAATGCATGAAATATTTTTTCTCGTTGATATGAATTCCAGTAATCCATCAAGATTAATAATAGCCTTCGGATGAATCGCACTCACATAGTGCTTTTAAAGCTCAAATAATTTTCCATCTCACTTGGAAATCTAATCTTCTGTTTTCTCCTCCCATTTTATCTACTATAGTGATAAGACTATTAGGTAACATTGAAGAATTCTAGTTGAGGCTCTTTTACCATTTGATTTCTCAAAAATATGAAAATCAAATTTTATTTATATGAGATGTATTCATGTTTCTAGAGTTTTTCATATACGCGGTTCGTTTGGGAGAATTATTTTACCAATATTTATTCTATAATATAACATCAAGAATCAAATCCAAATATTTTATATAAAATGAGACACACATAATATATTTTTACTTCTAATGATTTTATTTTAGGTTATTGTAATGAAATATAAATCTAATTAGGTAAGAAAATAATTTTATGTTAATTCAATTATGAGATATTATGTGAAAAGTAATTACACGCAAATAAATTGGAAATGGGTTAATGTTTTTCATTGGAATAAATTATTTTACAGAATTACATGGATTATTGAGATATGTATTAATGTAAATTAATATTAATCTTAAAGTTGTTATTAAAAGAGAGGCTATTAAAATGGAAATGGTACCCAAGTCTCAATCAAATAAAATGGTTGCAAGTTATCAAACCAAGGGTTAGCACTGTTATTTTGGAGGATTGTATTGTAATTTAAAATACAATCACACATTGATCTTAGCTTTCTCATCTTATTGGTGTGAGAATTATTGTGTGTCCACTCTTGTAATGAGTTTCTATTTTCCTTTTCATTTATTAATTTATATAAAATATGATATTAATGGAATCTTCATGACATTGAGGTAGTTAACTACTCATATTTCCATTGTTTTAACATCTAGTTAGAAGTATTCTTCAATACAAGCTATTTTGAAGAAAATATTGGGTTCTTATTCATTTGTTTGGTTTATATTGGATCATATTTACATACATTTTATCCTATGGTTTATTTAATGCATTAAATAAGTATGTTTTAAATATGAGGTTAATTTTTCCTTTCTTGTATCATATTTCCATTAATTTTCTTTTGTTTTCTTTTTGTTAAAAATACATGGAATGCAAACAATGCATATGAAAAATAAGCATTAGATTTCATATATTATTGACATGATTTAAATTTCTAGTACATGGAGTGACCCTTCGATTCATATTCCAAGTAGTCTCCTAGACTCTAGTGGTTGTTCACATTCCACACTAACCCATAGAGGATTAGTTGTTCAACATTCCCCCCCACCCCCTCCCCCCCCTTAATCCGAAGTGGTGTGTATGAGTACAAGAACAGAGCTATAATTCAAAATGTGAAAAAATGCATGGCAACACTAGGTTGAATGTGCTCTATGAAATGTTGGTATAATGGGGGTGGTTTAAGGATGACCACCAACATTGGAATGCTTAGTGAAATTCCTGGAACTCTTCCAAATATGGCATGAAGCTAAGGTCTTCTACTACATGAAGTTTTCCTTATGTTTTGTAGAGGGAAACCTTCAACCTTGAAAGGAAGGTCTAACCCCGCATAAAAGGGGAGAACATCAGCCTGAAAAGGGAGGTCTCAATTTGTGATGGCTTAAGGATGATCACCAATAATGGAATGCTTAATGCAATTCTTGGAACTCTTTCAAAACCAACAAAAAGATGAGGTCTTATTCTATAGGAAGTGTCCCTATTTCTTTGAAGAGATGTCTTAACCCATATAGATGGTTTAAGGCTCATCATCAACCGAAGGAATCCTTAGGGGCATCTATGTCTCTCACTACAGCTATGAATCTGGTATGGTAGGTTGGGGCTCAGGCTCACTTGATGTGGCTTTGAAACTTGTAGATGACCATCACTTCTCCCTATCAAATACAAGGTGAGATGATGGAGAAAAATCAACTGCAAGATTGTTCAATACTCTAGAAAATGTTCTGACATATGATTGAATTATCTTAGTGGTTGTTGGAGCCTAATGCCAAGAAGTGATCCATCCAAGATGAATCTTTGTTCTTGCAGGAGGCTTGTTTCCTAGGCATCTTTTTGAAGGGTGAGTGGATTAATGATAGTGATCACATGGATGAAGATCAAAGAAGTGATCTTTCATATGACCAACTCGGTCACAATGTTGGAATTTAACAACTTTTGGTTGTGAATGTGGACGAGCAGAATCTGGAATAGGTGAAGGTGAACTGTCATGAAGGAATCCAGCACTCTGAAACTGCATGGGATTTGAGTAACCTGGAATATGATAGGACACATTCTTTTCATATCCAAGACTTGTTGTGTGCTTTTTATGGACAAGCTCTTATCAAGATCTAATGATTTTCTTTGGAAGTGCACACTGAATTTTTGTTTTTGTATGCAAATTTTCTCCTCAAATGGGTACTACATCTGCCATTTATTTTTTTCTGATGGCTTTCATGATGATTATGTTTTCTGTAATTCATCTTACTAAAACTGGGATTCAAGCTGCAAAAAATCAATCTTTTCCTATACATTCTGCAGACATGTTTTAATATCACAGAGAGTGTTTTTGTTTATTTTCCTAATATCATCAACAATTGAATGAGTGAGAATATTTAATAACTCTAATACATCACCAATCAGATCCATTTTAGGAAAGAAGTATTAGTTGATAATCACAATTATTACAAATATTTTCCAATCTCAGTTGCAATCAAAACTTTACTCTCTCTATAGCCTAAAATATATGTTTATGATACTTATATAATAGGCAACAAACTAATCCAATTAAATCTCAATACAAATGCCAATTCAACTTAGTGTATGCTAGTGTCTACAACTTCACAATGCAGAGAAGGGATATTTAACCATAGGTTGCATGAGATTTAATATTGTTCAATGCTCTAACTTACCAAGCTCGGTTAATTATATGTGCACTGGGAGGATTCAGTAATGAAATTATGCAAGAAGTACCAGGAGCACATGTAAAGGCACCAAGAGCGACTCCCCAGAGTCTCCTATGTTGAATTCAAGAAATTCAAGAAACTTTTCAAGAACTACACTATTGAACTCCACAAACATAGAAAAACAGAGTCATCTTCGAATAAAGGAATCAATTCCAGTGAGGTCAATGACATTAACATAGAGGGAGACAATGTTGGTAGGGCCTTCTGCACTTGTTGTCCTATGTGTGACAAGATGCTATTTCCATCACTGTTGAATGGGATGGTTGTTGTGGTTTATTTCTTCAATACACGTGGAAAGAAATTATTAGAATTGCACCTTGCCTCTGGATTTGCAAAGAGGAATGTTATGGATAATTTGAAAAACGATTCTTGAAAATTGAGGTTTGCATAAAGACGGCGAGGGAAGAAGACGTGACAACATTTCATATTTTGGTTCTTGAAAGGAGAGATGTCACAAGATCAAGTTGCAATGATGGATTTCCTGGAGATCGAGAAGGGCACACTAAAAAATGTGTCTCAAATAGATGAAAATCCCGTCATTGCATAGGAAAAATAAGAACATGTTGCTACTAAGAAAATAAATATTCCCACTACGTCCACCCCTTGGTTTTAGGAACATGTGATATCATTGAGATTAAAAATTCACCTCTTTTATTGTTAAATGGTACCAAATTCCATTGAAAAACACATGTATAAAGCATTCAATGTATCAACACTACAACAACTTAATCGATACTCCTCACGCAAACGTCACAAGATGAAGAGACTTCAACGCACATGTAAATGGCTCACATTTAAAAGGATCAACACAGAGAATGGATCACAGACTCAAGCTTTTGAATCGATATCGAACCTCGTTAAAATAGCCCACATCTCCACTAGTCCCATATGAAATCTGGAATGAAAACTTTTTTCTCTTTGTCTACCACTTGCTTTAAATCTACACATTTAAATCTTCCACCAATCGACATCAGTGATGAAATGGAAATAGTTACATTAACTGCCAGAACAAATCCCATGTTGTCTCATGTCTATTAGTCCTGAATTTGTGCACTCAATAACTTCTTCCTTGTGATATTCCTCACACAGAACCTTTGTTGATTCCACAAACATGTAGACACACAATTTATGGAACAAGTTGACCATGATGGTACATTTAAGAACGAGAGAAAAGGTATGGAGGGATGATATATTGGTACATGTATTACGACCAAGAGTAGGCATGGATGGGGGAGGTGTGATATTGATACCACTGGTCAGTGACAAATTCCGCACACTCTACAAATTGTAGATTTCCTTACTCAACAATTTTTATCATGAAACCACAATTTAATGGAAAAAGGTGCATTGTTGTGGCATCATCAACAAGCATGATCCAAGTGGATATCGGTGGCCAACCCTAAATTCCTCTTTAACCCCCACCATTGTTTCTTTTAGTTTTCAGTTTCCTTATTTGTGGCACAATTTACTATTTTTGGCAAATTTTCAGGTCCTAAACTTCCGGAGCAATTTTGAGGCCCTAAACGACGGTTTTTGGGAAAACTGAGAGCAACTTCGGTTCAAGGATAAATATTTCTCTTTGGAAATTTGTAGTCCTTAGATATATATTTCTAACGAGGTATTTTTCATGTCAAATGGATATCATATGCCAAATTTATTATCCTGAGAAGTTGATGTACCAATTTATCCAAAACGGGGCCCATAGTTTGGCGCTTCATCTCCTACAGTTAGTGCTTTGGATATTTATGGTTTTCCATTATTTCTCAACAATAAATAGGCCTTTGAGCCGTGTTTTAAGACAATTCAGAAGCATGTAGTCACCACATCTCCCCTCAGAGATAAGCTAACATTGCATGAGCTAGTTTATTTCTATTTCTATTTGTAAGAATATTTTAGTATTTTACATTAATGAAATGAACTATTATTTCTATTGTATCATTGTATTTATGGTTATATTCGTACTTTGTTGTGTTCATGATTAAATCAGGATCAGTGGTATTAGATTGGTCTTCTCTTTCTCTATTTTTCTTCACATGTCTCCAACGAGGTTGAGATATAAGGAGTCAGGGCTTGAAGTGGTCAAACCTTTCCAAGGAAAACCTCACAAATCTAATGACATCCCATGGCGGATGAAAATAAAGATGAGGGGGCAAGAGGTCCTATCAAAATTTTTCTTGAAGAGGCCCTGAAGTGACAAAGGAATGCAATGATCGACAACTTTGCCTAGATCCTTCAAAAACTACCCAAGGGCAACACATTTATTTCCAACAACTACTGTGGAAGATCCACGCCCTTTAAGGTACAAGTTAACTTCAAAATTTCCATATCTGACAATTAGATAGATATAGACACTATAGATAAATGGTTAAATTTGCTAGAAGGGTATTTTTCTATTCATGATTTTTCTGGGCGGGAAAAGATTGTTTTCGCTCTTCTCAAAGTTGCCCCCCATGTCAAGGACTGGTGGAAAACCTATTGCGAGTAGAAGGATGAAAGTACAGCCTGACTATTTTAAGACGCACCCACTTGGAATTTGTTCCAGAATGTCATTAAGGAGTAGTACTACCCTGTAAAAATCTATGAGGATAAATACATAAAGTGGACCACATTGCAATAGGGAAGGGACCAACATTTGTTGGAGTTTACCCATATTTTTCATACCCTTCACAGCAAGTTGGGTATCACGAATTCTGAGTTGCAATTGGTACTTAAATATCATGGCTACCTATACAGGTGCCTCTAAGACAGGATGGAGTTCCTAGACATCTCCTCGCTCAACACAGCGTATCGATACACTATCGGGATCGAGCAGAAGTTTAAATAGAAGAAGTGAGACTTTGGATATGCAAATGCAAAGCAAGGGAGAGGTGCCCCCAAACCATTGAACAACATACAAATCTAAGGTAGGGTGGCCTAGGAAAACCTGCCAAATTTGTGAGCAAATAACAACACCACGAAGCCAAAGAAGGACACGGAAAGTTGTGTGAGTTCCATAAGAGCTCCACTCACAACACAAGTGAGTGTCGGGCCAAGAAGTCACTAGTTGCTAAGCTAAAGTATTCAGAATCAGATGCATGTTTATAATCTGATTCAAAACCTAATAAGGGGAATGACAAAGGTAAGTATAATGTCGATGCAGAGCCCAATGCCACCATTGCCTCCTTGAAGATCCAGAAGGAGGAACCGAAAGATCCAGAGGAGGAGGAGAGCTTCTTCCACTCCCAAGTGTGGGTAGAGGGCTCCTTGCTATAGTTCATTATCGACAACAGGAGCCAAAAGAACCTCATTTCGATAGAGGTCATGAAGCGTGTGGGTGTAATGACCACAACACATGCACGAATATAGACCATCGGGTGGCTTCACCAAAGACATGACCTTTGTGTGAGCAAGGAGTGTCATCTTCCATACAACATCAAGCCCTTCATGGATGAGGTATTGTGTGATGTTTCTCCCCTTGATGTTTGTGATGTATTATTAGGCCAACCATACTTTTCAAAGAAACATGTTCTTTATGAGTCGATGCCTCGTGTTGTTATTGTTACTTTGGGAAATAATTTTTACAGCATACTGGAGATAGCACTACCTACTGCCATCTCTTTGGTTATTGCAAAACAATGAAGTAAGCTCATTTCCAAAACTAGGAAATTTGTTTTCCTGATGATACACTGTCAAGGAAAGAAGAAGACAGTGGCCACGACCTCCAGACAGGGTCGCTCTACACGACAACCATAGATGAACATGGTCATGGAGGAGTACGAGGACATCTTAACCTTCCCTGCAGGGGTTCCTCTATAGTATCAGGTCAAGCACTCCATTGGTTTGACCCTAGCTGCATCACTTCCTTATGGACCAATCTATCAGCACTCCGTTATTGAGAGCGATGAAATGAAGAGGTAGATTTAGGAGCTTTTGCAGAAGGGTCACATCCAATCGAGTTCATCGCCTTGTGGGAGCCTGATAGTGTTGGTACAGAATAAGGATGGGACTTGGAGACTCTGTATTTACTATTGAGCGTTGAATAAGATCATTGTATGGATTAGGTACCCGATCCCATGGATTGGTGATCTTCTGCATCAACTGAAGGGGAAAAATATTTTAGCAAGATGAATTTGAAGTCAGGATATCACCAAGTACCAATCAAACCCTCTAATGTGTGGAAGACTACCTTCAAAGCCAAGGAGGGCCTTTTCGAATGGATGGTTATGCCTTTTGGATTGGTGAATGCTCCTACAACCTTCATGAGGGCAATGGATGACACCTTGTGGCCATTCACCAACTCATTCGTAGCGGTATACTTGGATGACATCCTGATCGTGAGTCATAGTTGGGAAGAGCACCTCCACCACATCCGATAGGTTCTCCAAACACTGTGGCAGCAAAAGTTATCGACTGATTTGGAGAAACGAACTTTTGGCATGAACCAAGTTTAGTATCTGGGATAAATTATTGATGAACATAGGGTGCATGTGGATCCAGCCAAGATCCAAGTGATTCGGGATTGGCCATCTCCAACCACTCTGACAGAGCTCTGTAGCTTTTTGGGTCTTGCCAACTTCTACGGTAGGTTCGCATTGGGATTTTCTCATATCACTTGGCCCTTGAGTCAAGTCACCAAGGGAGGAGTGAAATAAAATTTATTTTGGTCTGATTCTCAATAGAAGGAATTCACAGAGTTGAAACATCACCTCTGCTAGGCACCAGTGCTCGAATTACTAGACTTGCAACAACCATTTGTGATCGAGACAGATGCCTCTAACTATGCTGGTGGGGCAGTCCTTACTCAACATGTGCATCCAGTGGAATGTCATAGTGAGACACTTTCAGACAAAGTCTGGAAGTATCCCACTTATAGCAAAGAGATTTATTCCATTGTGCAGGCCTGTTGACAATGGAAGCATTACATTTTGGGGAAGGAAACGATCATCGACACAGACCACTGACCCCTGCAGTTTATACAGACGCAAGGGAAGTTGCAGAATGATCTCCATCAGAAGTGGTACACATACCTACAACAATTCCATTTCAATATCAAGTATAAGAAGGGCAACACCAATAAAATTGTAGGTTACCTCATTCGACCACCAATCATGGCGTTAACCACCGTGCTCAACTCTTATGGGCATGAGACCTTGGATTGACCACCTCTATACAAAAGCAACCCAGAATTCGACCACACATACCAGACACTCTTAGAGGGTTAGCATGTTCCAAATTTTAACCTCTAAGATGCCCTGTTATGTGACCTAGATTACCTTTGTGTTCGTTCAAGTGAGCATGCCAAGATGATTTGGGAAGCGCACTACAGTTGGGCTACTGGGCATTTTGGGGTTGATAAAATAGTGTCAGTACTATGGAAGTATTTCTATTAATCGAATCTTTGACAAGATGTTGAAAAGTACATCAGATCCTACACTGCCTACGCCATTGCCAAATGGACCATCAAGAAGCAAGGGCTCTATACTTCACTGCCTACCCCTAGTCAACCTTACGAATCCATCTCCATGGATTACATGTTAGTCCTTCCTTCTAATAAGCATGGAAATGATCATGTTTTTGTTGTCATTGACAGGTTCTCAAAGATGGCCATTATGGAGGTCTGCAAGAAGAATATCACAATAGAAGCCACTCCTAAACTCTTCTTTGAATGAGTGTGGGTACAATTTTGGATTTCATAGTCTATCATCTCAGATTGGGACAACAAGTTCCTCAATACATTTTGGTCTAGTCTCTGGTCGGTGCTAGACACCAAACTCACTAAGTCCATAGCCTTCGATCCTGAAATTGATGGCCAAATAGAGGTTTTCAATAGGATGATCATAAACATTCTATGCATGTACAACTCAAAGCATCCAAGTACATGGGATAACAGGCTCCCCTATGTTTAGCACAACTATAACCGGGCTCTCCAAAGCTCGACTAGCCACAACCCTTTTCGGGTGGGCTTGGGATTCCAACCATTATGTCCTATTTATGTGGCCATGCGAGTTGCAGCTACTCAGGTAGAATCGGCTCATTTCTAGTTCAAAACAAATAAGGGAAAAAATTTCATTGAGCACATCCAACAAATCCAACAGTAGGTCCATGACATTCTAGAGAAATCAAATGCTAATTACAACTAGCGACATCATCAACATTGGGTGCCACACAAGTTTTAGGTGGGCGATAAACTCTGGTTGCATTTGCAAAAGTAACACCTTACCGAAGCCTGTCTGAAATTCATACCACTCTGATATGGTCCTTACCCATTACCAAGGTTGTGGGAGATAATCCATTTGAGCTTAGAATTCCCCCATTCCTTGGCTTACACCCAATCTTCAATGTAGACCACCTTCGACCATAGTTTCCAACATTACTGGACACATTCAACATTGGAGAACAACTTAGACCAACAGAGTTAAATCCATATTGCATGGAACAAGCTTCAACTAATCAGATCATGGACATGTAGATCAAGCACACTCACCAATAGAAGATCCAATTGTATCAAGTTGTGAAAGCAGGCCAACTCCTTCACCAGGGCAAGCAACTCACTAGGGACCAAGTACAGTAGAAGTTTCCTCATCTCATGGAGGAGCTCAACACAATGAGGACCATTGCTTCCAAAGGCGGGAGGAATGATCTAGGTGGATATTAGTGGCCACCAGACAATTCCAATTGGACCCCTACCATTGTTTCTTTTAGTTCTCAGTTTCCTTATTGTAGCAACATTTACTATTTTTGGTAGTTTTTCGGGTCCTCAACTTCCAGAGCCATTTTTATCACCTAAAAGACGTTTTTTCGGGAAACGTGGGAGCAACATGGGTCCATGGAACAATGTGTCTCTTCCCAAAGTTGTAGTCCTTAGGTAGATCTTTCTAACAAGGTATTGTGCATGTCAAACAAAGATTGTATGCCAAAGTTATGACCTTAGGAAGTTGATGTACCAATTTACCCAAAACGGGGCCCATAGTTTGGCTCTTCATCTCCTAGGGTTATGGTTTTGAATGTTTAGACTTTTTATTGTTTCTCAACACTAAATGGGCCTTTGAGCCTCGTCGTAAGACAGTTCAGAGGGATGTAGCCACCACATCTTTCCTCTGAGATAAGCTACAATTGTCTGAGCTACTTTATTTCCATTTTTGTTTGTAAGCATATTTCAGTATTTTACATTGATAAAATGTAGTATTATTTCTACTATATCTCTGTATTTATGGTTATCTCTGTAATTTTTTGCATTCCTGTTTAAATCTAGATCAAAGCATGTTGTTCAATAGAGCCAAAGCATCTAGGTATATTGTAGATATACAATCTCAATAATTTTGAACCCCTGTCATATTAAACCAACACAGCAATGTCTGAGTGGCTTAGAAGGGAAATGATAGTAGAGAAGCTTAGGGCTTTAGATGATTTCACAGTGCGAAGGAGGACAAAGAATCAACATTACATCAACTCACTTATGCTAAGAGTTACGTAGGTCAATACTAAGCCAGGAACAAGGAATTTTGGCTAAAAATAGGACTTGCACATTTTGGTTGGTGGCAAAAATATGAATGGTCAAGCAGAAATGGTTGACCTCGCAAGCTAATAAAATGTTAGAAAACCTAGCGTTCAGGTCAAAGAAATATTTATAGAGTTATAGAGCACCAAGTTTACCCAAAACGAGGCCCATAGTTTGGCACTTCATCTCCTAGGGTTATGGTTTTGATTGTTTAGAGTTTTCCATTGTTTCTCAACACTAAATGGGTCTTTGAGCCTCATTGTAAGACAATTCGGAGGCATGTAGCCACCACATATTTCCTCAAAGATAAGCTACCATTACCCAATCTAGTTTATTTCCATTTTTGTTTGTAAGCATATTTCAGTATTGTACATTAATAAAATGTAGTATTATTTTTACTATATCTCTATAATTATGATTATCTTTGTAATTTTTTACATTCCTGTTTAAATCTGGATCAAAGCATGTTGTTCCATAGAGCCAAAGCATGTAGGGATATTGTTGATATACAATCTCAATAATTTCGAATCCCTGTCATATTAAACCAACACAACAATGTCTGAGTGGCTTAGAAGGGAAATGATAGTAGAGAAGCTTAGGGCTTTGGATGATTTCGTAGTGTGAAGGGGGACAAAGAATCAACATTACATCGACTCACTTATGCTAAGAGTTACGTAAGTCAATACTAAGCTAGGAACAAGGAATTTTGGCTAACAATAGGACCTACACATTTTGGTTGGTGGCCAAAATATTAATGGTCAAGCAGAAATGGTTGACCTCACAAGCTAAGAAAATATCAGAAAACCTAGTGTTCAGGTCAAAGAAATATTTATAGAATTACAGAGCTCTAGGTTTGAAGAAGGCCATGCCATTCTTGAATAAGGTGACACAACAATTCAATTTATAAGGAGGCCACAAAACCAATGGTTCATATTTGAGCACGATAGGAATACACTTGCACCTCTCATACCATGTTAAACATACATGGAATGTAATCAACACATATGAAAGATAAGCATTAGCTTTCATATATTACTGATATGATTTACATTTATAGTACATGGTGTGACCATTGGATTCATATTCGAAGTGATCTCTTGGACTCCAATGGCTATTCACACTCCACACAAACCCATAGAGGATTAGGTGTTGAACACTTTTAATATGCAATTACTTTAATGAGTGTTTTCTCATTATGATAGTTTTTCATATGAGACAAATGAAAACCATATATTATTCTTGGTGAGTTTAAATTCAAATAATATTCTTATTATATATTCCTTACCACATTTTTTTCTTTATAAATTCAAGAACTAACCTATTCTATGGTTGATGAAATGCGATTATTATTGTAATCTGTTTTTATTCCATCATAAATAATATCAAAATACAGGGAATACCCGCTATGGTTGGAGAAGGCAAGTCTTCAACCTGTAGTGGGGGAACCCTTTGATTATCATTGGATTCCTCAATGATATTTCTTTTCACGAGGAATAATTTTAGGGACAATAAGAAGAACAAAACTAAATGAAAATTCTCAGGGATATTTAATTGAATTAAAGAATTGAAGAAAGAATAGTTAGTTGCGTAAGAATGTATCACATATATGACATTTTAGGACCAAGTTGCAATAAATAAACTTATTAAAGAATAGATATAAGATCCATATTTTTTAAAATATTTAGTTAAAATTGATAATCAAATGATACATGTAATGTAAAGCAAGGATAGGCAAATTGTGATTTGAAAAATATATCAATAATATTTCAACAATATAGTTGTAGTTTTAGTTTCAAAATTGATAAAAGAGGGATCTAAAATTGTGTGCATGTGGGTGCTTTTTGATCAAGGGGTTAGAGCATGTTTTAGGTTGGTTCTTGTAAAGATCAGGGGTGTTGGTTCCTCTTACAAATGCAAGCTTGCAAATAAGCGATTTGGTGCTTCGTTTTGGTTTGAGCCAATAGATCTAATGTAAGAGATGATTAAACCTTGAATTAATAAGCAAAGAACGTTTGTGGTTTTCTCCTTTCATGGCTTTCCATGTAAACATCCATGTCTCATTTTTATATATTGTTTGACATATGGTATTGTGATGTTATTCTTGATTTTTATTTAATTAAAGTCAAATATTGTTTAAAAGTACATAATATTGATTCAGACCCCTAATTATTATCCTTGTTACTAACAATTGGTATCAAATTAGGTTTCCTTACCAATAATATAACAATTGTAAATTAGTTTTATGAAAATGGTTAACCAAGAAGGAAGTTCCACCAACACAACCCCATTATTTACCAGAAAAAACTATGCATTCTGGAAGCTTCAAATGCAAAACTACCTACTGTTTCTTGTTATCAATGTTTGGGACACAATACAAAATTTGTATGAAAATCCAAATGAATTAATTGGTAAATATGATAAGAAAGCATTCACCAATAATGTTAAAGCTATCAATGTGATCCTAAGTTGATTACCCAAATCTGATTTGGTCAAGTTTATGCATTGAAAGACATTTCAGGCATGTGGAATAAGATGTTGAGAAATTATGAAGGCGATATTAAGTTGAAAAAAGAAAAACTTCAATTCTTTAGAATGCAATTTGAACAACTAAATATGAAAGAGGATTAGGATATATGCAATTTTTTCCTTAGAGTAAATGAGGTAGTCAACACCATGAGAGGACTCAAAGAAAATGTGGAGGATTTCATGATAGAAATATATTATATGGCCTATCTTGATAGAAATTAGTTAAGAATAACAAAAATAATTACTTTGAGTCACAAAAAATTGGAACATGTGTAAGTTCATAAAAGAATAATTTCTAGAAAAATGATCCATTTGTACCCTTCTTTGATCATGTTGGATGTTACAATTTTCATAATTATAGACACATATTTGTTGGGTGTATAGAAAGAAATCTAACAAATCCTCAAATTAAACAAAATCAAGAAGATCAAAAGATCTCAAGAAAGTAAAAGTACAAGAAGAAGGAGTAATTTTTTATCATACTATATGCTCAAAATCAAGGGAGTCACTGGTATGTGGATAGTGGACACTCCAAATACAAGAATGAAGATAGGAGAAAATTTCTATCAATGAAAATACAATAGGAAGTGTTAATTTTGGAAATGATACACCAATAAATATTAAATTAGTTTCTTAACCCTATCAAAAAATTCCCCTCAAAATAATTCTTAGAAAAACAAAAAATATGCAATGGTGAGAACAAAAAATATACACAAAGAAGTTTCTCTTAGAGCCCCAAACTAGGAAAACTAGATTTACTTTTCATTATATTCCTTTAAATTTTACATTACATTATATACATATCGAAGAATTCACAAATCCCCAATAAATTAACCCTATATTAGACTATAATTGTAGTTCCCCTGAACAAATCTATAAAATACATGGGAAAAATCTTTATGCACAAAACCATGCAAAAACCCATGGGTGGGTTTGTCCATGATCCTTGGGTCTGCCATCATCCATGGGTCCACCCATCCATCCTTGGGTTCACATAAAAAGAAAAAAAAATGAGGTGTTTTCCTGAACCCCATGCAAGGGGGCTATGGCCCCCCAAGTAGGGGGGGATGTTGCCCCCCTGCAACCTCCCTGTTACACCCGACCCAATGAAACATCACATATGGTTATTCATGCAAGTCATATAAGAGATACCAAGCATTAAAGGAAAATGAGTCATAAGATTGGTCATAATAATAATCTTCTTAAGTGAGTCAAATGTGCTAGAAAGGGTACACTGTTATTTTTCTATCCAAAGCTTGTGAGGTAAACTTAGAAAGCACATGAGATGCTAGAAAAAGGTGTGAAAACCTCAAACAAAATGTTTACATGATATAATATGAAATTGAGAATTGCTATCTTTGAAATCTTGACATTAGTTGGTTATGGTATAAGAGACTTGGTTAGTTGAATTTTAATCACATCATAGAACTTAGAAAAAAGTGAGGCATGCAGGATTTATTGAGTATCATAAATCCATCTACACTAGCTACAAATCCTATCATTTTGGAAAGAAAATATGAATTCCCTTCAAGGCTAAAGCGAATTCATCTACTAGACAACCTGAACCAGTTCACATGGAGTTCCGTGGACCTGCTAGGATAAAGACTCCAAGTGGTGACATATAATCCATGTTGGTAATTGATGATTATACAACACTTACATAATTATTTTTTTCTAAAGGAGAAGTTTGAAGCATTCAAGAAGCTTAAAATTTTTAAATCCATTATTAATCATCAAATTGGTTTCAAAATAAAGTGTGTCAGATCAAATCAAGGTAGAGATTTCACTTCAAACTTGTTTAGTAGATTCTATGAAGAAAATTTCATAAAGAGATATTTCAACATTGCTGACACCCCACAAGAAATTGGTGTAGATAAAATACAAAACAAATTATTACAACAATTGTCAAGGGCTATGATGGATGGAAGAAATCTGACAAAAACCTTTTGGGCCAAAGTTATTCATAGTAGTACATATTCTAAATAAGGCTCATTTTATGCCAAATAGTGATAGGACTCCAAATGAGTTGTGGAATGGAAAACCAACAAAAATAAATACTTTATACTCGTTCACAACAAATGTTATATAAAAAATAATGATGATAAATTTAGCAAGTTTGATGCTAGTGTTGATGAAGGAACATTTTTAGGACATTCCAACCAAACAAAGGGATACATATGTTATAATAAAAGGATTCTTAAAATAGTTGACAACATTTGTGTGAAGGTTAACAAGAAGTTACTGATAAAAATATAGAAACCAAGATTTATCTTTCCACCTAACCAAGCCAACAATGAACATGAAGAAGATGACGTTGAAAATCATGAGAAGAAGAAGAATACCAGGTAGGGTGCTCTCACCTAGGAGCTTGTTCAAAGTATGTACAAAAGAATCAACCTACAAACCAAATAATTGGTGGTCAAGATACATAAGTTCAAAGATGATGAAGATTAACAAACACTTCCAGTCAAGCATGTATTTCCATGCTATCTATGATTGAGACAAAATATTTTTCTCAAGCAAGCCAATATATCCAAGAGTTAGGGATGAAGAAGTATAGTAAATTGATAAAGATAAGGCATGGGAATTTTTTATTGGGTAATCTTCACAAGGGTTGGTAGAAAACGTTTTTCTATTGCTGGTTTTGAATAGGATAAAAAAAAAGGTGGATATGAAACCAAAACTATAATAATGTTATTGTTTAAAACACATATATGCAAAGTTATTAAAAACAAAAAATAAAAGAGTGTTGGATACACATAATTTGTGACACAAAATATATTTAATACCAATATCCCGAATGTGTGAATCTTTATATTAAATAATCCATATGGAGGAAAATATGTTTACGATGGTTGCTACATCCTGCTCCAAGGGAGGGTTCTTAGTATTCCTTTCCTACATGTTGCAATGGATTTCCTTCTTCCTTTAATGTGTTTTATGCTAAATGGTAACAAAACAAGTCTAGTGAAGAACTCGAAAGGAGAATGATAAAAATGTCAATGATGAAATAGTTATGTTAAAAGTAGTGGTAAAAAACCTTTCTATTTATAATAAATGGGTGGATAAGACTTGATATGGTCAAACAAGAAAACATTTATCAGATAAATCAAGGTTTAACTAATTTGGGTATTTTATTATTTTTTAGGAGAGGAAAAGGTAAAATAAAAGGTCAATAACTTTATTGAGATAACGAACTCAAAAAATAATGAGTAATTAAGATAATTAATAAAAATGGGTGAAATAATTAATAAACATAATGGGTCTATTAAGTTTTTCCTTGGTAAAATGGTTAAATGGGTTAGAAATAGTTGTTAAATAATGATTTAATAAAAATCCCATTGGGGCATCTCAATTGGTTATCGATGTGTTATGAAGTATGTTCTAAACCATGAGATTCAATGCTCTAATCTCACATAGGTCAAGCCAACAAAGAAAAATAATAATGATTTAATGGATTATTCCTATGAGACTGTTAAAGGGATTAAGGAATAATAAATAGATAAATGATTTATTTAATTATTTGTATGTAAACAAAAAATGTGAGTCATTTTTTTAATTATTTTCAATTTAATGGGTAAAAATTTGGGAATAACTTAAAATTAGTAAATTTATGGGCTATTCTGATGTGGGTAAATAAAATTACAAAGAAATAAATTAGGAACAATTGTTCCTTAGTTTATTTCCTGAGGTAAAGGTGGGTTTTAATGTGTAACACACATTCTACATGGTGTATTTCAATCATCCTAGAAAAATATGGCTAGGTGATCACTTTTTAGGTGAAAATATAATTGTTTCCAGCACTAGTAGATAAAAATTTCAATGGTAGTAAATCTATCTTTATGAAAAAATTAGATGAGAAATGATGAGAAGTAAGAAATGATATTAGACTAGTGTGCAAAGGTTCTGCTCAAGTAGAAGGAATAGATTTTGAGGGAAATTTACACCCATAGCATGACTAGAGGCAACAAGACGGTTCCTAGCATTTACAAGTCACAAAAATTCCAAAGTATATCATATGGATGTAGAATCAACTTTCTTGAATGGTGAGCTTGAATATGAAGTTTACATAGAATATCGTGAAGGGGCTTCAACTATTAGGAAATCTTGAGGAAGTATGAAGAATGAAAAGGAATTTATATGGACTAAAGCAAGCACCCAATACATGGCATTCCAAGCTAGGCAAGTGCCTATAATAGAAAGGATCAAAGGAGGTAAAATAGATAACAATATCTACATCAAATCTAGGAATGATAATTTTTTTATCATTGAATCATGGTATTAGTTTTGGTAGTGATGTAGAACCACCTAGCCAAAAATTGCATCCAACATGCAAAATTAATTTTAGATGTCCTTGTTTGGTGAAATGTAATTTTTTTTGGGTTGTAGACAACTCAATTAGGAAAAGGCATATTTATCTCCGAAAGGAAGTACCTCGACGAATTTCTAAAGAATTTCGGAATGGAAGAGGGCTCTATATTGCATATCCATATGGTAATTGGATGCAGGTTCTGTAGGGATGATGAGTTACTTGAGGTAAATCAAAAAATGAATAGATTAATAATTAGCAACGTTTTGTACCTAACATCCTCTAAAATAGACATTATGCAGGTTTTTGATGTTGTTTTATGGTATCAATATGACCCCTAAAAAAATTAATCTCTTAGATGCCAAGAGATATTTAGATATATAAGAGATACAATGGATTCTGTCCTTTGGTATCCAAAAGTTAAAATATTTCATTAATCACATTCATAGATCTTTAGTAGGATGGAAGCGTAACAAAAAAGAAAAGAAAATAACAAGGGATGTTCTTTGTTTCTTGGCGATATTTTGGTGGTGTGGTTTAGTAAAAAGAAAACATGTATCTCTCTATCTAATGTTGAAGTGGAACAAATAGGAGTTGTATCAAGTTGTGATTATATTTTATGGATAAAAAAATCACTGTAATACTTTAAGGTAACGTATGATAAACATTTTCCTATCATTTGCAATAATAAAATTTCTATAAGTAATTCAAAGAATCCAATTCTTCATTCCAAACCAAGCATATCCTTATCAAGTACCATTTATTTAGAGAATAATAGTTGAACAAATTTTGAAATTAGAGTTATCCCAACAAAGAATAATTATCATATGGTTTTCCCAAGTCTCTTGCCAAATAAACTCCTAAGTAATTAAGGTACAATTTAGGAGTATTTACCACCTCCTATTTTCATTAATTTTATTCACTAGTAATGAAGGTAGATATCCACACATGAACCAGGATGGATGCAGTGATTTAAAACAAGAAAAAATATCAAATTCAAGGGGAGTTTTCAAATTGGATACACATATGAGTTTAGGTGGATAAAATCAACATTTCAAATCGTAATGGAACATTTACAAATAATTAATCAAATTCTTGTTAGAAGAAGCTTGCAGAAAATCTGCAAGGATCTCAGTTTGGCTAAAGAATCCTTCACAACCAATTCCTATCAATTAGTGTACAATTGGTGTCAGCTAGAGTGATTGGTCATAGTGGGAGGATCTACATCCTTTGCCATTGATATCAAAGGGGAAAATATGCAATTTTTACAAATAATGCTAATGAATAATACTTAATACTTAATAGATCATAAGGAGAACACGAGAAAACAATGGTAGTGGTCTACACAAAGTCTTAAGAAGTAGTGATGTTGTCATCAATGGACACTAATGTTAAGAAGTGTTGCCATGAATGCCAAAGGGGGAGATTGTTGCGCACTGATTTTCATCGATGTCATGATATGAACCAATGAAAAGTGATATCAAGTTTAGGGTAATCATGGCTAATATGTTATCATGTCCATATAAATGTTTGGTGATGCATAGCTAATGTTATCAATCAGGTTGTTCCCTTTAACTCCTAAGGGAATACGGCTGAGGTAAATACAAACCAAGCTTTGGACTACAAGTCCTAGCCTACCAGCAGTTAGAGAGGGCTCTCTGTTTGGTATTTAGCTTTGTTTAAGGAATGATTTTAGGCTAAATATGATGCACATGGGTTTTCATTTGGATTGGTAGGATGGTTGATCTTTTCAGGCAGAGTTGGCATGCAAAGTGTAAGAAGTTCAAACCATTGGGCATGGAGTCCATGAATGTGAACTAAAGGGTGTGCTTTCTTTGGTAGAAGAGGGTAATATGGAGTAGGATAGCTACACATGGCACAATGATTTATGCTGGAACAAGGATGAAATGGAGGTCAGGGGATGAGAGGTAATTAAGGATCTCTCATCCAGCCAAAGAGGGAAAGTGGATGAAGGCTGAAGAGGGCAATGAAGAATTCCTAAACAACATTCATATAATGAAGGAAATAGCTTAAACATGTTCAATTAAGAATGCATATTCATCACTAATTTAGAGGAAAACATAGAAAAGTTACAAGAATTGAGCACAAAGGGCATGAAAACCAGTTCAAATCTATTCCTTTTTCGTGCAACTTAGGTTATGATATATAGATGGTACAACTATGTATAAACTGATAAATAGACGGAGGAAAGACTTATTGAACCGTGAGCAAGCACGAGAATTCCATACCAAGCTCTTTAGCCATTAAAAGCACAACCAGCCAGTTCAGATGCAACCATTCCAACAATCTTTGATTATAGAAGTTCTTAATATTTACAGCGCAAATCTCAAATGAGAGATCAACTAAACAACCCACGAACCCCTATTACATTGTTCATGGTTGCATTTATAGGCAAAATATCTACAAAAAAGATCTGATAGAAGATCTGAGGAAATAAATGCAATTAACCTAACTTCTCTTGCAAGTAATGTAAAAATATCTATCTCATGCTACGCTGGGGGCAGCTGCTTCAAAAAATCAGGCTATCTGTCCTTTGCTATTATGCGCTAGCCATTTATCATAATTGTGCATTGGTCTCTGCTCCATTGCTCTTGAGTGCCTTTGATGAGCATTAATTGTGATCTGAGAGCCTTCAGTGGCTTCACCACTTTCTTTGACTTTGATGGAGGCTTTTAATGTTCATCTGCTTTGATATTGTTGATCTGATACTCTTTGCCACTTCACTGATACTTTTTTAATTGAATTTGGGCTTTATCTTTCCTATGACACTCTTTAACATTTGATTCAAGCCTCTCTTTTTCTGCTGATCCTCTTGATATGCTCAACACTGTCAAATCACCCCTTTTCTGCCCTTTCAAGGTAAAAATAGCTGTTGTAAACTGAGTCTTTCCATTTTGGGCCTTTTTCTTTAGCGATATGCCGCTAAGCGCTAATCGCGCATCAAAAACTGCCTCATATTTTCATTTTGGGCTTCCTAAGCATTGATTTTGCACTTTGCGCCCTTTTTCGACGGGTGACGTCAGCATGACATCAGCGGTACAACGGATGACATCAACAGTGGGACCCAGTACGGCAGATAACATCAGCAGGGTGACGTGGCAAGGTGACGTGGTAGGGTGACGTGGTGCTTACATCGCGCAGGGGGAAGCGGCAGGGTGACGTGGTGCTTACGTCACGCAGGGGGAAGTGGTATCCAATTTCATGGTGCACCACTTTTGTGCATAGGTGGTTTGGGAGGAGGGGGCTCCACCACAGTCGAGAGGGTGATGTGTGGCGGCAGTACGATGGGAAAACCACCCATCTCCCGGACGTTAACCATCTACAGGTTCGGAGGGGAAAAGACCCGCCCACCGTCGATCTTAGGGCGCGGGCAATCAGACGGATGGCAGAATAGAGAAGGCGGCGGAAGGATAAGGGACGGGCCTGCAGCACCTTTATTGATTATTTAATTTCAGCGGGGCAGGGAAAACTTTAGGAAAGCGGGTTTTTCATTTGGGTTTGCAGGTTATGTGCATCGGTTAGAGTTTAAAACATCAAACCATTAGCAATGCAGGTGGAGGGAGAGGGTTTAGGTTTATAGATGAAAGAGGGGGGTCCAGGGTTATTACTTTAATCAGGGGTTAAAGTAACTCCGGGTTTAAGATGCAGAAGGGTTTATATTAGTCCAAAATGGACCAATATCTCCCAAACCATGTTACATAGCTATAGTGCTATAGGGCGGGATATGTAATATTTTGGGATTTTCATATAGTTTTTTGTAGAATATGGGGAGGGGACATGATTTAGGGAGCTATATAATAGGGTTGGATGTTAATATGGAATGAAAAGGGAAATGGATGTATGCTAAGTTTATAGAATGGAAACTTAAGCATAGGGAAATGAATGGATTGTGTAAAGATTAATTTTACACAAGAAATGTGGCTTCTTTTCATTGAGGAAAGTCAAAACTTGACTTGATATTTCACGCAACTGAGCTGAAAGCAGGACTTGTTGGGCAGTTCCCAAGGTCCTCGAGGGGATGTTAGTAAATGATTTCTGGGGGAATGAAGGGGATGTTAGTCATGCTTCCACTGTTGTACCATCAAGTCACTACCTAGTGCCAATGCCATAAATGAGATGAGTATTTCTTGACAAGACCACAAGTGATTACCAGTTTGCTTCTACAACCTCAAACTACCTACCTAGCCTAATACACCTAACATTTTTTCTTCTTTTGGTTTGGGTGCACTTGAACTAGCAAACCCAGCTTTTCAACTTTTCTTTTTTTACCGTCCTCGTAACTATATCTATACTTATTTCATCTAGGGGCTCAGATTAAGTTGTTGAGCATCCTTACTTCTCTGCCTATCTAAAAATCTGCCAAGATTAAGCTGTTTGGACCTCCCTTTAATTGAAAATTCTTCAAAAATGGAATAACTCATCAAAATTGGAATACAGCGGAGGCACTCAGGCTAGCACACTCTGATGGACACTTGTTTTGCCTCAGTAGCAAATATGGAACATTGCAGCCTGCAAAGTATGACATAATGTAAAAATGTCGATCATGAAAGATGATTACCTACTACAAGTAGGAGGCTAACAGTGGCTCCACTTGGGGATGGATTTTCCTTGCAAAAAGTCAAGAGCAGCAGGTCAGAATGCATTAGTCTTTAGTTGTTGCTGTACTCTGAAAACTTCCCTTTGATGGCTGCTTTATTTATGAACTTGACAGCAGACTTGAAGAGCTTAGGCGCTTCACTTCGGGCTTCAACTACAACAAGCTTGCTATCCAAACAGAAAACTGAAATCCTACCTACCTACTCTAATCAACACTTACTTTGCTGTTAGGTGAAATGAAATAACTAATGCAGCCACTTAAGTATTATAAGCATGAACGAGCTTTGCTTCTTGTGCTTGCTGGCGAGAAAAACTGAGATCTTGCAATCTGATATGGCTTTGCTACTATTTGAGAAGATAGGATAACTGCTGACTTTCTTTGTTGAAACAAGAAACTGTAAAAAAGGGTCCCGTAACATATATACATTATTTCTGGGCTGAATTGAAGAACTGTACAAAAGTTTGGGATCCCTATGATGCCTTGAAAACTAGATATCATCAACATTTTGATATTGAGGCACACAACCTGCTAATGGAGAAGAGCACTTCTTTACTTCATCATACACCCTGTGAGCACATGAATCATATACAACATGAACTACTATTTGCAATTTATTACAAGCAGGCTCATATGGCCCTTAACTGATCTGCGCATGCTGCTCCTCTTCTTCTTCAAAAACCTCAGATGGTTGAACACAAAGAGGTAGGGGATCCACTTGGATCACTTGGTCATGAACAACCACTTTCGAATCTTCCTCAATCTGATATTCGATGGCTCTTTGGGGCTGAAAAACTAGAGGTAATGTATTTTGAACAATGATTTGAGCTTCCTCGAGATGATCAATATCAACACTTGCTGATATTTGTTTATTAACTGCATGATAGTTCTTCTTAATAAATTGAAAAGGATCACCACAGAAAGGTAAAGTTCCTTCACTGAAATCAAAATTTTCTACGCTTTCCCCCTTTAATTCATAGTTGAGATAGGCACGTTGATCATTGATTTTAGACTGCTGATCTTGAATAGTGCTTTCTGCCAAAATAGGCTTTGACTCCTCTGCAAGGCTGATTTGGTCATTAGGCTCATAATCATCATCATACTCATCGTATTTTGGCAAGCAATTGAAAGAAGAGAAGTTGTTATATTCATATATTATATCAGGAGACTGCTGCATCATGTATGGTTGTGTGAATATGTCATCTATTTTGTGGTAGGCTTGTTCATGAATGTCATTACTTTCCTCTTGCAAAAAAGATGCGTTTTGGTGCTCTAAACATTCCACTTTCATTGTGATCATTTCCTCTGACTTTGGTAACAAACCATGAAGTTTTTCTTCTTGATCTGCTTTGTGCTTTTCTTCCCTGATCTTCAAATTTGCCTCTATGTCCACTGCCATGTCCTCCATTTGTTTCATAGTGGACAGGCTCCTTTCTCTTAAACAAAATTCTATTTTTGGGTCAAAAGCTCCTAGATAATGCAATAGAGCTAAATCAGGGGGAGGTCTAATATTCAAAGGGATAGAATGATAAACTTGATTGAATTGATCACAAAATTGCTGAACAGATTCATTTGGATGTCTTTTTAACTGATTATATTCTTCAATGAGAAAGAGGAAATTAAGTTTGATCATCCATCTATCAAGGAAGAGCTTGGAAATCTGTTGAAGATTAGAGATGCTAGCCTCAAGCAATTCTTTAAACCAAGTCCTAACTTCGCTTTGCAAAGAAAGGGCAAACAGCCTGATACTAACATCCTCATCCTCCACTTCAAATATATTAAGATAGTCTTCAAAGGCTTGGATATGCTTTTGCGCAGTAATACCATTCTCTCCATCAAATGTTGGGAGATACTCAGGATGATTTTTGGGCAGAGGATTGAGCACGGGAGGCAAAAAAAGAGGCTTATATCTGTGAGGAACCTTATGAGGCACGAGATTATGTACAAGGATTGGTTGAATGGGATCGATATGAATAAGGATAGAATGATTGACTTTGACATTTGTTTCCTCCTTGGCTGTATGATGATTTTCAGCAGCTTTTAAAGGCTCTTGTTCTAATATGCAAGGAGGCTTTTCACCAATATTTTCAAAAGGAAAATCATGAAAATCTAATTTAAAATCATTTTTAAAATACAATATACACAAAAAAATTTTATGGAAGAGAAAGAACATGACCTCTTGGATAATAATCCAGGTCAAAAGCTTGATCTGCTCGTATATTTCTCTTGGGTTCATTTCTCCAGCGGAGTCTTTATTATGAGGACTATGTGGAGTCGCCAGGTGGATAAGTAAATTAACTTTGAAGGGCCTGATCTCTGTACACCACAGAGATCAAGACTTAATATGCAATAAGAAACAAAATATTTTTAAGATTTTTTGAGATTTTTTCATTTTTTGGGGAATTTTCAAAACAAGTTTAAGACTTATTCGAAAGGCAAACTGATCAAAAATGGGGATTTAGGGTGATGAACATATGATTTTCCCCAGCGCAGTCGCCATTACGTTATCACTCAGGTTGTTCCTTTTGAATCCTAAGGGAATACGGCCAAGGTAACCACAAACCAAGCTTTGGACTGTAGGTCCTAGCCTACCAGCGGTTAGAGATGTCTCTCTCTTTGGGATTTAGCTTTCTTTAAGGAATGATTTTAGGCTAGATATGATGCACATGGGTTTTGATTTGGATTGGTGGGATGGTTGATCTTTTCAGGCAGAGTTGGCATGCAAAGTGTAAGAAGTTCAAACCATTGGGCATGGAGTCCATGAATGTGAACTGAAGGGTGTGTTTTCTTTGGTATAAGAGGGGAATATGGAGCAGGATAGCTACACATGACACAATGATTTATGCTGGAACAAGGACGAAATGGAGGTCAGGGAATGAGAGGCAATTAAGGATCTCTCATCCAGCCAAAGAGGGAAAGTGGATGAAGGCTGAATAGGGCAATGAAGAATTTATAGACAACATTCATATAATGAAGGAAATAACTTAAACATGTTCAATTAAGAATGCATATTCATCACTGATTCAGAGGAAAACATAGAAAAGTTACAAGAATTGAGCACAAAGGGCATGAAAACCAGTTCTGATCTATTCGTTTTTCCTGCAACTTAGATTATGATATATAGATGGTACAACTATGTATAAACTGATAAACAAAGGGAGGAAAGACTTATTGAACCATGAGCAAGCACGAGAATTCCATACCAAGCTCTTTAGCCATTAGAAGCACAACCAGCCAGTTCAGATGCAAACATTCCAGCAATCTTTGTTTACAGAAGTTCTTAATATTTACAGCACAAATCTCAAATGAGAGATCAACCAAACAACCCACGAACCCCTATTACATTGTTCAGGGCTGTATTTATAGGCAAAATATCTACAAAAAATATCTGATAGAAGATCTGAGGAAATAAATGCAATTAAGCTAACTTCTCTTGCAAGTAATGTAAAAATATCTATCTCATGTTGTGCTGGGGGCAGCTGGTTCCAAAAATCAGGCTATCTGTCCTTTTTTGTTATGCTCTGGCCATTTATCATAACTATGCATTGGTCTCTCCTCCACTGCTCTTGAGTGGCTTTGATGTGCATTAACTGTGATCTGAGAGCCTTAAGTGGCTTTGCCACTTTCTTTGACTTTGATGGAGGCTTTTAATGTTCAGCTGCTTTGATATTGTTGATCTGATACTCTTTGCCACTTCACTGATACCTTTTTAATTGAACCTGGGCTTTATCTTTCCTTTGATGCTCTTTAACATTTAATTCGGCCGTCTCTTTTCCTGCTGATCCTCTGGATATGCTCAACACTGTCAAATCGCCCCTTTTCTGCCCTTTCAAGGAAAAAATAGCTGCTGCAAACTAAGGCTTTCCATTTTGGCCCTTTTTCCTTAGCGATGCACAATTAGCGCTAAGCACTAATCGCGCATCAAAAACTGCCTCAGATTTTCATTGCAGGGTTCTTATGCATCGATTTCGCACTTTGCGCCCTTTTTCCGTGGGTGACGTCAGCATGATGTCAACGGTACAGTGGATGACGTTAGCATGATGTCAGCAGTGGGATCCAGTACAGCGGATGATGTCAGTAGGGTGACGTGGCAGGGTGACGTGGTGCTTACATCACGCAGGGGGAAGCGGCAGTGTGACGTGGTGCTTACGTCACACAGGGGGAAGTGGTATCTGGTTTCATGGCACACTGCTTTTGTGCATAGGTGGTTTGGGAGGAGGGGGCTTCACCTATATCGAGAAGGTGACGTGTGGCGGGAGTACAACGGGAAAACCACCCCTCCCAGACGCTAACCATCGACAGGTTCAGAGGGGAAAAGACCTACCCACCATAGATCTTAGTGCATGGGTAATCAGACGGATGGCGGAACAGAGAAGGCGACGGAAGGATAAGGGATGGGCCCGCGACGCCTTTATTAATTATTTAATTTCGGCGTGGGAGGGAAAACTTTAGGAAAGTGGGGTTTTGATTTGGGTTTGTGGGTTATGTGCGCCGGTTAGAGTTTAAAACATCAAACCATTAACAATGCAGGTCGAGGGAGAGGGTTTAGGTTTATAGATGAACGAAGGGGGGTCCAGTGTTATTACCTTAACCAGGGGTTAAAGTAACCCCAAGTTTAAGACGCAGAAGGGATATATTAATCCCAAATGGACCAACATCTCCCAAACCATGTTACATAGCTATATTGCTATAGGGTAGGATATGTAATATTTTTGGATTTTCATATAGTTTTTTGTAGAATATGGGGAGGGGACATGATTTAGGGAGCTAGATAATAGGCTTAGATGTTAATATGGAATGAAAAGGGAAATGGATGTATGCTAAGTTTATAGAATGGAAACTTAAGCATAGGGAAATGAATGGATTGTGTAAAGATTAATTTTACATAAGAAATGTGTCTTCTTTTCATTGAGGAAAGTCAAAACTTGACTTGATATTTCATACAAATGAGATGAAAGCAGGACTTGTTGGGCAGATCCCAAGGTCCTCAAGGGGATGTTAGTAAATGATTTCTGGGGGAATGAAGGGGAAGTTAGTCATGCTTCCACTGTTGTACCATCAAGTCACTGCCTGGTGCCAATGCCATAAAAGAGATGAGTATTTCTTGACAAGACCACAAGTGATTACCAATCTGCTTCTGCAACCTCAAATTACCTACCCAGCCTAATACACCTAACATTTTTTCTTCTTTTGGTTTGGGTGCACTTGAACTAGCAAACCCATCTTTTCAACTTTTCTTTTTTTACTTTCCTCCTAACTACATCTATACTTATTTCATCCAGGGGCTCAGATTAAGTTGTTGAGCATCCTTGCTTCCCTACCAATCTAAGAATCTGCCAAGATTAAGCTGTTTGGACAGATAATGATTCTCTATATTCTACAACAGGAAATTGAAATGTAGGGAGACCAAGATTAAGCTGTTTGGACCTCCCTTTAACTTAAAATTCTTCAAAAATGGAATAACTCATCAAAATTGGAATACAGCAGAGGCACTCAGTGCTAGGCTAGCACACTCTGATGGACACATCTTTGACCTCAGTAGCAAATATGGAACATTGCAGCCTGTAAAGTATGACATAATGTAAAAATGTCGGTCATGAAAGATGATTATCTGCTATGAGCAGGAGGCTAACAGCTAATATCAAGGATGGAGATCATATACTTGAGGATGTAGATAGTTTAGTTTAAATGCGTAAAGGTTGAGCATAATAGAATAAAAAATTTATTGGAATAGTAAATGTGAAGGAAAATCAATGGCCAAAGCTCATATACATGTGCAAAAATTGACGACCTCAATCTTGATTGGGAATTCAACAGGTGTCAAAATTACGTTATGAAATCTTGCACGATGAATCCAATGGTGGGGGTCATTTTGATTCAACCACCAAGAAGTAATGTTGAACACCAATGTGCATGAGGAGTAATCCGAAGCTCACAACATGATGTAATCCTTTTGAAAAAGAGAGCTTCAAATCGATGGAATAGGATTAATATTGGATTTGACTTATGCAGAGGATGGTCATCCTTCTAACATGCCATGAGATCCAATCAATAATGTTGTTTTTTACAATATTATATATTTGATATTGAGAATCAATATGCATTGAATTTCATGAGTATTATAGAACCCGAGATGATCCAATGGTTGAGAAGAGTTTCGTTCAATGGACCTAATATGATATTAGACATGAATAAGTGAGGAATTTAATGTGCATTCCTACACACAATGTGATCTAATGGTTGCAAATGACTTGATTGGAAGGCTTGAATCAACAAAAAAACATAGAAATGATTAATATTTAATGAGTAAAGTTTTCACAATATTGTAATGCAATGGTGATAGAGTAGCTCATTTGGCATCATGTATTAGTGACATGGTTTTAAAAATGACTTGGAGATATCAAATAATTACTTGTGGTAGTGTCACAACAATGTCATGACTACATATGTAGAAGTCATTGATGGACAATGGGATGATGACAAATACTCATGCTAGGGGGCAGATAAAAGGGTTAAGTCATAAAGTTAAGTCATAGATTCGAAGAAAATAGTTATAGAAATGTTTTGGGAATTTGGAATTAGATAGTTGTGAAGGGAAATACTACAATAAAATTATATCTGTTAGTTAAAAAGAAGAAAATATTGGATATATAAGAATGAGCTATCGATGTGTTCTATGTGTGGTTGAATATTAAAGAATAGTTATAGAAGCCAAGAAAAGCAACTGTGTAGTTCCATGAGAATAAAAAGAAAGTGACACAACTAGTGTTGGGAAGAAATTCAGTGATAAATTTGAAATAGTGAATATGAGTGCAAAAGTTTGAGTCCATCACGTATAGGAGGAAAAAGACCATCATCAATTTATGAAGTGGGGATTAGATTCAAAATTATAGTTTCGAAGTCAAAGATTTAGGTTACAAAAAAGAAACTTAAGGGTAGATAAATAATAGAATATCCTCAATATGATTTAATTGAATCAATGGATATACGAAATAATAGTTAGTTGCAGAGGAATGGATTATAGATTTGAACATTTTAGAACCAAGTTATAGAAGAGAAACCAATTAAAGAGCATATGAGAGATTCACATATGTGAAAATGTTCAGTTAAAATGACGAATAAGGGGAAACACATAAATGCAAAAGATGGAGGGATAGATTGTAACTTGATAAGCTATATGAACAATATTTCATAAATATAGATACATATCTAAGTTTGAAAGTTTATGAAAGAGAGATATCAATGTTTGTACAAATCGATGCTCTCAAATTAAGGGGTTGGAGCCTACTGTAGGTTTCTTCCTATAATGACCATGGAGGTTGGTTCCTCTAGCAACTCGGTGCTTACAAAGTAGGGAGTTGGTGCTTCCTTTTGGTTGGTTCTAGTAATTTGATGAAATAGCTGATTAAAGGTGGCATTAAGGATGAAAACAAGATTTTTAGTTTTCTCCTTCTATGGGTTTCCACATAAACATCTATGCATCATGCGTATCTATTATTAAATAATTCTATTGTGATGATATTCTTGACTATGATTTATATAATTTCAAATATTGTTTAAAGGATTATATTACTATTTCAATCCCCTCTTAGTCTTATCATAGTGCTAACACTAGGTTCATAATAAGGTGCATTATTTGTTATATGAGCAAGCGTAGTAATGGAAAAGGGTTTATATGATCCCTTATCTATACCCATTCATTGAATGGAAAGAATTTCCATGCACATTGTGGAAGGTTCGCCAAAAAATAGGAAGGGAAATGACTAGGTGTTTCTGGTATTTGATGCGTTCAACATGATGTGTGCTTGTATGCCTTGTAAAAATACCAGTAGTGGGAAAGAAGCGGAATTTTTTTTCTTTAGATAGGTCTAGATGCACTTTGGGATATCATGAAGCATCATTTCAAATAGGAACATGCGATTTCTAAGTGCCTTTTGGACTATGTTATGGGAGAAGATGGATACAAAGTTAAAGAAGTTTACAACATTCCATCTATGGATAGATGGGAAGATAGAAGTCATAAATAATAATTTGGTGCATATTTTGATGGCTTACAATCAGAAGCATCTAAATACGTTAGAATAAAAAATCTTATAGATGAAACAATATTATAACATAGGAGCTCACACTTCTACTATTAGGTCCATATTTGATAATTTGTTTAAATATTTTCCACCTTTGTCTTTGGTTAATAAATATGGGTATGAAGGAAGAGTAAGGGAGGATCTTATATGGGATGTCTTAAGAGTAGAAAAATTTGTTTAGAAGATTATGAAAATCTAACTATAGGTATAGGATACACTTCATAAGTCGTAGGAAAAATATAAGGTCATACATTATCAACATAGAATAGAGAGATCATTTAAGGTGGGAGATAGAGTGTGGCTAATTTTGAAAAAGGAGAGACTATAAGGTCTAGGTAAGAAAATCAGGTCTCTAGGATATGGTCCCTTTGGGATACTAAAAAAGGTGGGAGATAACACCTATATATGTAGTGTAGCCCCATACATGTGCATTTTATAAGTGGTGAACATAGAGAATCTAAAAATCTATGAATGTTCCATGTGATATAAGCTAATGAATAGGTCCTAAAAAGCAATGAGCCTTCCACATTAGATTAAGAAGAGGAACATGTCCTACATTCCATGGGATTTGACACTATATTCTTAGGAAGACTGGACATAATATATAGTTTTTAAAAATAGGTAAAGAACTACAAGACAAGGGAATCATGACCTTTGTTATTGTGCTAAAAGCATAACTTCCATGAAATCCTAAATGGTACAGTTGAGAGAAGGTGGAGGAGAAATTTCCTCACCTTATTTAGTAGAATAGTTTGGAGACCAAAATACTCCAAAAAATGGGGAGGTGTGTTATGCATTAGATAATTATATTATTTTTTATCCATCATCATGCTTTAAGAGTGGAAAAAGTATAGAAATCTACTCAAAGGAGCATTTTTACTAGTGAGGTCCGGTATCAAAAATTGAGGTTTGGTAACTTTTGAAGGAATTTTGAGGCATCAAATGATTTTATTTTGGTTAATACTTTTTCATTAAGTGTGAGCCATTTTTATGTTATTCTACACACAAATACCTTTCAAATGGTGTAATAATCACCGCAATCAAAGTATGTATGAAAGAGTTATGCCCCTTGGAAATTGACATTCCTATTTTGACCACCATAATTTGAGAGGATGCTACGTCATGCCCCATTACTCATGGAAAATGGGCTAATTAGAGATCATGATGAAGAGTGTGCTATAAGAGTTCATATTTTCATTATTTAGGAGTTGAGGCAGTGAAACGTAACCAATAGTGGGTCATAAGACTGTAATAGATTTGCAAGGAGGAAAAAGGGTTATATTGTACTCAAGTGCATTTCGTTCCATAGATAAGGAGAGTAGCCACAAAGTTATAAGGAGACAGAAAAAGAGAGGATTTGTGCATTGTAGAAGCCCACAGACCTCAACCCTTACCTTTTTGTACCCGCATCCATTTTTGATTCAGAGAAAGAGAGCCAATTAGCCTCACCATTCAACTGGATGGCCTCTCGAAAGAGTTTTCCATGATATATATTATGTTACTTTGTGTTTCTGCATTTTCTTTCACTTTTCTCTATTTCTTGAATAATTATAATTTTCTTGCATATGCAACAAATAATAATTAATAGATAAGGAGAAAAATTCCTCATAGTATAGATTTTCATTTTTTTAATATATTTTAGTATATATTGTGATGAATTGTCTAGTGTAATATCCATAGTAGTTTATAGATCAATTATATATTATTTATTTTGTTATTTTTGACACCCGAAAATAAATCTTTGCCTGCACTTTGAGAAATATTATGATTAAATTAAAATATCTGTTATGAAACCAGCTCAAGAAAGATAGAAAAGATAGATCAACGACTTAGAATTCAGCCTCTTCGAGGGGGCAACCTCCTTTACATTACATAAATGAACAATTCTTGGATGATACAAATGAAAAGACCTCCTTTCTATATATAGGAGTCTAAGGGCTCATAGCATAATCAGAGCCGACATAACAATAATAATGTAAGGGCACAATAATAACAATAGTGGGCTTCTATGGGGCACAATAGTAACAATATGGGCAATACATGGGTAACATCAATATAATAAGGGGGTTGTACTAATAACAATAAGGGGTTACACTAGTAGTATAGGGGCCTAACAATATCAAACTCATGACATTCACATTTTTGACATGTGCTGACACACCCTTTAGACTTGGGAAATTTTGGATAAACAATTTTATGTGAAATTTTAATTGAAGTGATTAACTCAAAAGTTTTTATGACAATATTTGACCCATACCAATGATTAGACTTCTCCATGATGATGATGGATCTTTGACATGACAGTTCTCCCAAGAATTGCAAACAACAATGGTAGGTGGGTTCCACTTACTCTTGATTTGACTCGATTGATGCCTCTAGTGTCCCATGCAATGAATAAAATCATGTATATTTATGATCTAAAATATTGGGAAAAATTGTTAATTCTATGCAATCTCCTTCATTAGATAAAAATATGTTTAGGATCATCTCAATTACCCAGTTATGAAAGAGGTTTATGTGTCAAGTTTTATGTGTGTGATTTATGAGTTAACTAGGCTATTTAAAACACATGTTCAACAAGTTAAATTGAAGACAAAATACACATCAAAATCATACACACAACTGATAAATAAGTTCACCCTGTCCTCATAGGCTACATATCCTTGGACCTCCTTGAATGGCTAGGCCCTCTGCAATTATTCAGTCCAATGTATAATTACAAGAATCTGCTACAATCCAATGGGTTTTAAAACTATACCATTAGGTTCAGAAGACCGAGAAACCCAAAAAATGACTGGTCAGTCTCTGAAAAATGATTGTGGCTGGTTTAGGCTTGACCTCCTTCCTTGGTGGCCCTAGGCTTCCTTGAACTTCCCCATAAAAAAATCACTTGTGTAGGTAGCCAACTACCTCTAAATCCTATTGCATTGCCTTTAAAGCATAAAAATCATCTAGGAATGACTATTCATTTCTCAAAATTGGTAGAAAACTAACTGATCTATGGCTTTCTCTAGTTTTGCCTAGAAGACCTCTGCTAAATTTGCAGGAACTCTAGTTAGTCCCGCCAAATGTGGAGTTGGTTCCGAATTTGGTGGAATACATATCCCCTACCAAAATTAAATGCATATTAATTAAGGGTTAAGCTTGTTTAAGTAAGAATAAATCTGTTTAGCACTAAGTGCTCCCACTAATCTGCTTAACTGCGGAATGTGACAGTAACTGTGAAGGAGTGGTCACATGGGAGTTGACCTGGTGATTACATTAAACTGGAGGTTAGTGTTTGAATTATTGCAGTTTTTGTGAGTACCTATCAAATGTGAAGGCTTTTGCTGGCGGTTAACTTCGGTGGTTAACTCCATAACCATTAGTGCTTAAGCTTTAACAACATTGTTTTCGCATTATATCTCCAGTCTTAAGGTTTGGTGTAATGGTAAGTGTTCTGGCTTGTGAAGGTGGGGTTGTGTGCTCAATCCCAAAATCCACCAATTTTTTCCCAAAAAGCATTATTGACCTTTGACTAGTGGGAGAGACATGTGGCGTCCTCTGGGCTTGCCATGTGATACCCTCTCATTGGTCCACCACAAACTAATCAGATTTCGCTATATCACCAAACTGGAAGCCATCAACACTGAGACACTTGGCGAGCCCTCATTGGGTGTTGAAATCTTTGACTTTCCCATGTCACCTGGATAGTCACCTCCCACGTCATCAGAACAGAGTACTGACTGGGTAGTACCTGTTTTTTGGTAAAACGGTCAGTGCGCTCCAACTTACTCATACAAAATCCATTTTGAGTGAAACAAGCTATGTTGTGATCGTATCGCTAAGACAGACATGGCATTCTGAGTGATTCCAAAAACTTTCATTTTGATCAAATTTTGGTCCCTAATCTAGCTCCCAATCACTCATTCCCACTGACGAGCTTTCCAAGCCACAAAATATGGTTATTTGATGAGAGCTAAACACTCTTATCCTTCCCAAGTTCTATCAATTGATTCTACTTGAGAGGTCTCCATGAAAACCACTTGGGTACACTAGCATGCCTTGCATTGCAAATGGCTATGCCCCTCAACCATTGTTCTCTTGTTGCTTCTGACTGTTTCAAACACCTGATAGACACTTGTTGGCTACAAAATACATTTGGTGTACCACATTCATTCCTTAGTTCATGGAAAATGTTTGGTCAATTTAGTGTGATCAAAATTGCTATTTATAATGTCAACCCAGGGTTCATAAACTGACGAAGTGAAGTATACTATATGTACTAGATAACCATTTCCTTAGGCTTTTGTCGTTTTAAGCTTTTTAGTTTGTTTTTGGATTTTATTTTTCCTTAATGTGTGATGGTAAAAGTGAAGTGTGGAGTGTGTGGAGTGTCGTGGTGATGTTTTCAAATTGAAAATGCTCAAAAGAAAGTTTACAATAACTAAAATGAAATCAATTCTTAAGAGAAAACAAATGCATCAAATAGTGAACTAATGACAATGGCCTAGTATCCTTGCTGCTGAAAATGAAAAGAAAGAAAAAACTTGAAAACCAACTTAAACTTAAAGAAAAGCAGCTAATTCACACTACTTTAACTTTTCAGATCCTTTGCCCTTCGGCTCAATCTACTTGGTGGGAAGTAATCATAAACAAGTTAAGCAATATGATATGTAACTGTTCAAGAAAGTAAATTGCATAAAGAAACTAATCACACTACTTGAATTTTTCAAATCCTTTACCCCTCAGCTCAATCTACCTTGGGGAAGTAATCATGAACATCTCAAGCAATATGATAACTAAATGTAGATTGCAGAAAAGAAACTAATCACACTACTTAAACTTTTCTAGTCCTTTACCATTCAACTCATTCTACTTTATGGAAAGCAACCATGAGTAAGAAATATGACATCTAAATCACACTACAGTTAGTAATATTTTGATTCTTTGCTGATATAGCCATTTGACCACAGAAAGAAATCATAAATTGATGAGCAGTATGATGTCTAACTAGCAGAAAAAGAAATAAGCAAATCACAACTTGAAAAGGACAATGCTGATTCTAAACTCCAGAAAATAAAAGTTAGCAGGAAGGACAAGATGATCTCATATGCTGAAAGTGATCAAAAAGATGAAAAATTGCTCGGGCTGCCTAAAAGAACCTGCAAAAAGCACTGATCAGTTTACAGCTCTAAGAAAACAAAGGTGAAGATATGAACAACAGAAACATAAAACAACATATTATGTACAAGCTAATGATAAAACAAAAACATAATGAAACTAAATAAACACTTTACAAGGCTTCAACGTGCAAGGGCCCTCTGCCACTTTAGCCAATCAAATAATCACACGACTATGTTCAAAAAAGTCTTCTCATGTATTTAAAACAACAACATATAAAACAGTTGGGTGATAAGATAACCAACAACGTGGAAATTACATAAACAATTCATAATTCACATGCATCAAAAGTCCCTTTACAGCGTTCAATGACGCGTTATTTATAATGCAAAAATACTACAACTAACTAACAACTTCTACGCTATTAACTGCGTTTCCATAGACACGTAGATCTCTTCAGCCGAGATCTAGTGTAACTGTTGTTATGTTCTTTAAATCTTCAGAGTGGTTGGCTGTTAGATTCATGTTTTAGGAACGATCTCCAGGTGTGCTGGTGCCTTTCTGAGCTAAGAACTATGCCGCATATCATTCACGTGCCCGAAACAGTGACGTGCCACCGCTGAACTCTTTGGCTGGCCTTGTCTTTGACTTTGGTTGACTGCGGCCTCTCATGGATGATTTGGCCGATTCGAAGGGACACGTTCTATGTACCTTCCATCTGGAGCTTGCCCATGTAGCTCGTTCCTTCAGAGGACACCTGTAGCACAACTTTTAACAAAATAGCTACGGAATCCTGTGCTGGCTGCAGAAACCTGTACTGGCTGC
Source organism: Pinus taeda (assembly GCA_000404065.3). Taxonomy (NCBI): domain Eukaryota; kingdom Viridiplantae; phylum Streptophyta; class Pinopsida; order Pinales; family Pinaceae; genus Pinus; species Pinus taeda. Next base: position 5,997 of record APFE030331756.1, on the reverse strand, counting down.
GGAAACTGACAAGTTTCCGCAGCTGCATGAACAAAAAAAACTAAACCAATCAACAGTCATCAGTATAGTCAGAAAACCATATAAACAGTCCTTTTTAAACTATAATGCAATGATTTAACGACTGGATGAATGGAGTGAGTGGAGAATGAGGGCTAAGAGGGTTTATAGGAAGGTGCAAGGTTGAGGCTCAACATACCCCCACTGTGAAGGTGTTGCATGTCCTCATGCAACCAAAATTGAGTGATTTACCTTTAATCCACATGCTTTGAGGCTTCTGCAAGGACATCTAGTCCTCTTTTCTTTTCTTTGATGCCATCATCATCATCATCCTTGGCTTTCTAACCAGACATTTGAACTTGAGGTTAATTAAAGCTCTGCTTAACTTTTTGCATCTCTTCTTCAGTCTTCTATTCTTCTTCTGCCACAGTGCTAAATGAAGCATGGTATTATCATGGACCATTTTTTCTACCTTACCCTGCTCCTTAAGTGTTTCATTTTGTTGTATTATGTGTCTATTTAGGACTTCTAGCTCAAAAACTTCTTGTTTTAGAGACTGAACCTGTGCATCAAGTGGCAGAGAGGTACTTGGTCCTGTAGCTGATTTTTCTAAGGTTTCCAGGTAATTGTATACCTCTTGCTGATTAGGATCCACCTCAGGTGACTTCCTCTGTCTAAACTCAAAATCTGGTGGAGGAGGACTGCTTGCTCCTTCTGGCCGAAAAGGACTTTCCTCTCGTGGAGGACTTGTTTCAAGGCTTGGCTGTTCTGGAGATTTCTCAAGTATTTCTTCACTTAAATCAATAAAGTGGGACTGATCTCCCTTGGTTTTCTTCCATTTTCCTTTTAGCCGAGAGCTCCTTCTCAAGGATGAACTCATACTTGTCTTTTCTGCACTATGTTTCCATTTTTGTTATTTCTTGTCCATGGCAGTAGCTTTAAGATCTACTAGTCTTTCTAACAGAGGTTGGTAGTCCTCTTCTAAGGATTTCTCAGGGGATGGAGAGACCTCTTAAGTGGTTATTTTTCCCTTTTCTTTCTTTTGTTTCTTATTCTTGGGCTGGTCTTCTTCCTCTTTTTGGACAATCTCTTCAATTTGTTTTGTAGGGGAATCTTGGGCTGTAACATTTTTCTCCCTCCTCCTAATTTTCCTTGGGATTTTTGATGGACTACTTCCAAAGGCCTCAACTGGCTCTTGGAAGTAGTTTCTTCTTAGAAATTGTTCCCAAGTATCCTTAGTTTTCTTTAACTGCTCCTCAATCAGAATTCTTATGAGCCCATGATGGTAAAGATGTGGCTCAATGTTACCTACATGCTTTTGAACCGTAACACTCATCTTCTTTAAACTTGCTAGTAGAAAATGTGGTAAATTAAGAATGTGGCCATTTATAAAATTCACCATTAACCTCACATGATACATGTACATAGAGCGGAAACGACCCTCACATGTGATAAATTTCTGTATGACCAACAATAAACCAGACCATTCTTCTTTCAATACATGCATAGGGATGCCTCTGGTGAATACGGTGGTATCCATACCTTGATTTCGTAGCATGGTTCTCCAGATTTAATCATCTACGCTTCTATTTTTGAACCATCTTTCTCCATCTTGAGGTAGGCCCGTGGCTGCTGCTATTGTGGCCTCGGTCACTGCAAATTTTAAGTCTCCAACCTCCACTGTTTGTCCATTAAAGGACCTTGCAAAGGTTTTAGTGACTTCCTTGTAATACCCATTGAATTTCTGAATAAATCGGAGCCATTTGGCTTTCTTTAATAACTCCTTGACTTGGGGATAACCCTCCAAGTATTTTGATCCTTCTGGCTCGGCTCTCAGCAATTTTCCCATCCTCGAATTTAAATTCACTGAGGGTTTTTTCTACGTATGAGGGTTAAGAAAGAATGGCTCTGTCACAAGGTTTTTGGGAGAGACTGTAGTGACTGTAATTGGGGTTTAGGATGACTGCAGTGGCTGCAATCAAAGCGTCAAGCAAACTGTTGGGACTGCAGTCGAAAACAGAAGAATGCCCGAATCACAGGATGAACAGTGGGTGAGAAGTGGTGACCGTGACCGAGTTCATAAATTCAAGCATGAATTTATGCAAGGATTATGATATGAGTGGAGTAACAGCATGGTTCTCCTGAGTCAGGTGACTGTATGTGATATTTACACGTCTCAAGCAGACGGCTATGGAAATTATGGTTGGGAAGAGTCATAATACAATAGGTCACGTCTTAGGAGTACGGGTCATAAATAGAAATATAGTCATTTTTGAGTTTGAACTCGGAGTAATCATAAGACCGTTAGGAAAAATGAATGCGAGGTGTATCGAATGGTATTTTGGAATAGGAATGGTAGTGGGTGAATATATTAAATCATTGCACATAGAAAAACCAGTTATGGGTTAATAAATATACATAATGATGACTTGAAGTGTTGTTTGATAGAGATTTTTGATCATACCTTTGGACACTTGTCATTCTTTGCTCAAGGTTTCTAACCAGTTGCTATTTTTTGATATTTTGAAGATGCCCCATGTCTTTAGCTCATGTACACCTGCATTGCATGATTTTGGCACTAACAGTTGATTGTATTTTGAAAACAGAGTGATGCTGGCTGTGGAAATCGTTTCTAGCTGCGGAAACAGGTTTCAGCTGCGGAAACGGTGGATAGCTGCGGAAACTGAAACAACACCCCCTGATCTGCACAAATATAGTTTAGAGGAAAATAACCGAAGGAAAATAGTCCTGAAGGGGGACTTTTATTGATGAAATGGAATGGAATGAAAATGGAGTGAAAATGGAGTGAGAATGATGATAGGAATGAAATGGAAGTGGAATGAGTGAGTGAGATGGAGTGAAGATGGAAAGAACATGAGAGGAGATTTTTTTGGAAAATATAGAGTGTCAGGTGTCCTTAATTTTCACTCCATATTTTCTGTATAAGACTGCCAATCCATGATTGGTTTTCAGGCTTATACATATTTTTTTTTTTTTTTTCAAAAACTACAAGAAACCAAGATTAGGCTGATGGGGGAGAAGGATTCTTCTCCACCAGCCTTATTGCAGAATTCTCTTGGAATATTTTGACAAGCTCTTCTCTGGAAAGTGTCTTATGATAAACTTTTAATCGGTGACCATTCACAATGAGAGGAGTTTGAAATTCATCAATGGTCTTGATTCTTACTGCTCCATTGTCAAAGACTTTATCAATATGATATGGCCCAAGCCAATGAGTCTGAAACTTTCCTTTGAAGTCTTTAAACTTGGAATCAAACAGTAAAGCCCAATCTCCCTCTTAAAACTTTCTCTCTTTAATGTATTTGTCATGCCACTTATCTCTTTGATGTTGAACTAGATCAGTTCTTAGAATTGCATCTTGTCTGATCTCATCTAGCTCATTCAACTATTCCATTCTGTGCTTTTGGGCTTCTGATAGATTCATCCCCAACTGAACTGCCATCTTGAAGGTCTTGACTTGAAATTCAATGGGGAGCAGGAGTTCTTTCCCATAAACAAGTTCATAGGGAGAATTCCCTGTTGTGTTCCTCCATGTAGTTCTGTAGGCCCATAAGGCTTCATGAAGCCTTTCTGCCCAATCTCTTCTGTGGAGATGAACAGTTTTGGTGATGATGTTCTCAAGAACTTTATTTGTAGATTCCACTTGGTCATTTTCTTGAGGATAGTAAGGAGTAGATTTTCTATGCTTGATTTTGTATTCTTCCATCAGCTTCTCCATCAAGTTAGATGTAAATTGACTTCCCTGATCTGTCACAATTTCTCTTGGGACACCAA
>APFE030331754.1:378162-388639 GCA_000404065.3 Pinus taeda | reverse complement strand
TTCTCCCGGGATTGTGTGTTGTATTTGCTTTAATATCTAATGGTAGTTGCAGTTGTCTTATTCATAGTGCTGCCCTTTTTACTCTATTTTTCTAGACTAGTTTTAGTGTATTTTTACAAGTTGGATGCTAACTAATTTATGCTCTCTTTATCATGAATGACTTATTTTTCAAGAGAACAGAACATTGATTAATTGCAGCTTGTATTTGAGTAGACTTGGCTTGTGATACTAACACTTTTTCCACTTGTTACACATAATCACACATGTAGGAGCAGTATGTTGGAAAAGGTCTAGTAGTGTTACAATTTGTCAATTAAAGTAGATTAGAGTTTTTATCAATTCTTGGATTTGTTTTCAGCTCCCTTCTCATCATGTTTTATTGCAAATACGCAGTAGAAACAGAGCGTTAGAAGGAGATTATCATTAATATCAATCCTTGAAGTGATTTTCTTATTTTCTTTGCAGCAATATGAATAGAGACTAATGCCATTGGATTGTGGTCATTTACTTTCAAGTCATTTCAATTTCTTTGCTTTCAGTTTCATTTCAAGTTATTTCTTTCAAGCTCTTTCCTTGCAAGTTTAGAGCTTGATTACTTTTTGGACTTATTCTTAATCATGCTTAACATAGTACTATATGTTGAAAGTAGAAGGTTAGGAAGAGTTGAACATTATAACCTTATAAAACAACGAAGTAAGAAAGAGGTTAACTAAGCACATATAGTGCACCACACTTCATCAGTTTACGAACCCCGGGTTGACAATTAATACTAGCAATTTAGATAACACTAAATTGACTAAACACTGGGATCCACATATATCCTTCTACTTCAAAAGATAGTCTGCCTTCATTGCAAGTTCCTGTAGAATCGCTAGGAATTCTTTTGGATAGACTCGATATGTCTGGACAACCATCGACATCTAGGCCTATGTTGTCCAATATAGCAGCAACAGAACCTCCTGCCGCCACTCCGACAATGTTTGCTGGTATACCATCTATCCCAACTAGCTCTCAACCGCTAGATGAAGTCCACCTAGGGACTATTTTGACAGTATGGTCTGTTCCCGTTTGTTCATCCAGAATAATATCTGGAATTTCTTATGTTGAGTCTCAGCAAATTGATCCTTCGCAATAGTATCAATTTGGGCAGTCCGATCTCCAGAGGCCAATCTTTTCTTTTAACACTAGATTTCCGCCATATGGAGGGCAATATGCCCTTTCATTGTTCCCTACGAGAGAAAAACCATATGGGAGTTCACAACAGAATTCGGGTCAAACTGGAATCAAATCCAGGGGTTGGGTGCCAATACTGCCTCAACAGCTAAGAGTTGTATATTCAATGCAACAAAGTTTACCTATGTCAAGTATCCCCACTACACCGACTATTGTGAAGGTGTCGCAAGTACAAGCGTTGCATGTTGTATGTCAACCTCAAGTTTCTCAGGTCGTAATGCAATAGCCTCTTGTCTCCACAACACAGCCATAATCGCCGATTAGTGGCTCCTTAATTGGAGTGAATCAGGCTCAAACGGGTACTATTACCCCTCTTCTTGGTCAAACATCCAGTATTGGACAACAGAAAATGGTTTCACAACCATGGCTAGTGCAATATCAACAACTGGAATTCCAACAAGCTTATCGAGGACTTGAGCAACAAAGCTTTGTGGGTAATGGGTAGCCGTTATTCAAAACGGCCAACATCAATCATATCATAATGGTTATGCCCATCAACCTTATCAAATTTATCAGCATCAAATACATTATGCTGGTATCCAAAGACCCACTGCTCAGGAAATCCCATCTTATCCTAGGTATGCTTCGCCAAACCTGAATCAACAGTTGCCCTTCATGGCGACTTTAGAGTTACCAGATCTAAAGCGGCTAACAAACGATCCAATTTCTTATGCCCCTTGGTGGCCAGCAATTCCTCATAAACTTCCGTCAGATATTCCTAAATTCAATGGAAATATGGGTGAAGATCCGTCGAATCATGTGATGACTTTTCATCTATGGTGTTCGTCCAACACTCTCAATGATGATTCGACTAGGCTTCGCCTTTTTCAGTGAATGTTAACTGGTCCGGCAGCAAAATGGTACATCGAATTGCCTAGAGCTTCATTCGATAACTTCAGCGCCCTTGCCACCACCTTTTTAACCCATTTTCAGTTACCAATAAGGTACAAAACAGGAACAGAGCTTCTTACCAATTTCAAGCAGACGACGGCCACTCACATATCTGATCATATTCATGAGTGCTGACGTCGTCGTAGAATGGTAAAAACATATGTTCCTGATCAGCTGCTAGCTGAATGGTTTATTAAGTCATTGTTACCTTCTATTATAGAAGATGTGGTAAAGGGAGGAGTCGTCATTGAAGAGCAAGTCATTGCTCGTGTGCAATATCTAGACTTGATCTATACTCAGTCTGGCATGCTCTACGACAAAATCCCTGATGCTCCTAGACCAGAGTTTTCTGTTCCTCCTCCTCCTAAATCAAACAAAGACTCTCATGCCGGTGATGGCGTGATAGGTACGACTAGCACGAAAACTGCAAAGGCTACATCGAAGAAAGCCCGTACGGTTTCTAGTCAAAATGCAAATGAAGAACTTCTCGCCTCGGAGGTTAATGCCGTGTCGACCGACAAAGGAAAATAACTGAAGCAACCAGGAGGCAAGAAGAAAAAGAAAGCGAAAAAGAATAAGCAGGGTGACTCGTCTCCTGAAAAATCTTCTGAAAACCCCTCTGGGCAAAAGAAACCAGGTCATCCATGCTTTATATGTGATAAGGGGTCATTGGACGAAAGACTGTCCACATAAAGCTGAGATTAAGAAATTCTTCATGAACTCAAAAACCTCAGCGGTATTGACTGATCCATTTCCAAACCCAGGAACCAATCTGGTTGCTAGCGATAATGCTTCCCCATCCCAAGTGCTTATGTTTTCCATTTCGAAATAGCAAAATGATGCTTTGATATCGACAAGGAATAAAGATTACGGGAATCCATAGCTGTCGAACAACAAGGCTACTGATCAACCTAGTAGGACAACAACTTCGACCGAAGTTGTGCCACCGATCATTCCCGAGCTAACGATAAAGCCGACAAAAGGAGTAGTACACAAATCGATGTTTAATCCTTGTGCCAGAGCAGCACATAATTATAATATAGTAGAGAACCTGGCCCAATCGCCGTCTGCTATGTCGACACTTGAAGTACTGCAAAATTGCCTCTCCCAAAAGCAGGCTCTATTATCAGCAATAGGTGGGATTGACCCAGTGGATTCCAACCTTGTGGCCTTTAATTATAAAGGATATGAACCTCACTTACCAGCTCAACTCGCTTTCCTCATTCAAGTGAAAGCCCTCACCAAAACTGTTCATCAAACAATTATTGATGAGGGGGCATCTACATGTATTATGTCGATGAGTTGCTGGAAAACTTTAGGCTCACCACCCATGTCGAGATCATCAATGATTTTTAAAGCATTTGATGGACAGACATACACCCCATACTAGATTTTAAGTAACTTGCAAGTTGAACTGGCGGGAAAAATAGTAGAAATTGATGTTGAAGTTATCGATGGAAACCTTGATTACAACATCCTACTGGGAAGGCCCTGGATTTATGCTATGGCTACTGTTTTGTCAACATACTTCAAAAAGATTGCATTTCCTTTCCAAGGAGGAATTACAATTTTTGACCAACAAACCTTTCTCCCTAATAGTTCATAGGTTACGGGAAGCATCCCGATGATCCACATAAGCTCTCAATTTCTTCAAAATATCGCAGTAGGCTTGCTAAAAGACCCTACATTGATGGGTACTTTTGCCCTACTGCCTCCAAACAATCTGGCGGAAGTGGCCATGGTGGGAACCTGCAATATGGTTCTTCTATTCAGAAGATGTCTGGACACGATGTTAGCATGGATCATCACCAGGTATTGCCTCCAAGCCCAATAGAAATATTGTAGCAATCAATGTTCTTGGCATGGGTGGCAAACCCAAATCAACGCTCATTGAGCGTTTGGGTAGATAGGTCTAAGGAATATGGTACCTCTTCAGATCCTTGGTCGCATGTACATTCTACAGACGAAGGAATTGTTCAGTCAATGATGATAGAGGGGGCACCATGGGAAGACTACCACCATCGTTCCCATCTTCTGATTACAACAAAAGATTGCTCCAGCAACCTTAATCATCCTTTAGTTTTTGATTTTCTATCAAATACTATAAATACAGTGGATTCCGAGTGAAATCTGTCCAATATTGAAGAAATTATTGCCATAAATATCTTGACCAAACCAGCTGTTGTAGAGAATATTCATGTCGGCAAAACTTGTTCTTCTTAAGAACTGGAAGTATATTATGCTCTCTTTCATGAGTTTAGAGATGTCTTTGCATGGTCATATGAAGAAATGCCAGGCATTGACTCGAGCATAGTTGAACACGAAATTAAGATGTATCCAGATGTCAAACCAGTGCGACAACGGCTTCGGTAGGTGCACTCGAAGAAAGCCGCTACCATCAAAGCAGAAGTTGAAAAACTTATCCATGCTGGTTTCATTTACCTGGTTCCTCTAACTGATTGGGTATCGAACATTGTTCCTGTGATGAAAAAGCAAGGAATGATTAGAGTGTGCGTCGATTACAGGGATGTAAATCAAGCTTGTCCAAAGAATAACTACCCTACACCCTTCATCGACCAGATAATTGATGAATGCGTTGGATTTCAAATCTTTTCATTTATGGATGGATTTTCTGAGTATAATCAAATAAATATTTGCCCACAGGACCAGTCAAAGACTGCATTTATTTGTTTGTGGGGCACATTCGCGTACCGCAAGCTACCTTTTGGTTTAAAGAATGCAGGGGCAACCTTTCAGAGGGCAATGAATTATGCCTTCCATGACATCAAGAACATCATTCAACCATACCTCGACGATCTTTTGGCTCATTCGCGAAAGCGGACCGATCATCCGCAGCATTTGAGATCAATATTTCTACGTTGCTGACACTATAAGATACGACTCAATTTGCAGAAATGTGTGTTTTGTGTCAGTTCTAGTTGTTTACTTGGCTTTGTAGTTTCAAAGGACGGGATTCGCCTTGACCCGTGTAAGGTTCAGGCAATCATCGATCTGCCTCCACCTTCAAATTTGCTTTAGATTTAGAAACTCCAAGGGAAAGCAAACTTTCTGAGGAGGTTCATTGTAAATTACACCGAACTTGCTAAAGGTTATACGCGTCTGTTGAAAAAAGAAGTACTGTTATAGACATTTTTGGGCACTTCAACCCCAATCATAAATGTCCATAAACTGAGGGCTCCTAAGTCCCCAAAATTGTTACTTCACCGCCTAAAGGAACAAGGTCAACTGATTACATCATCTCCCAGAAGTTCTCCACTGAAAACTGCTCATAAATGGTCAAAACTAGACAATACTGAAAGTTCAATGCAGAGGGTGCGATGCATATCACCTTCCCAATGTACAAGGTGTGATGCATACTAATTTTCTCCTCTGTAGGGTGCGATGGTCGGGGATGGACAAATGGCAGGGACAAAAATGCGAGGTGGAGGATCATGGAATCTTCCAGAAGCTTCCACTCTGACATTTGCCTCTTTATTTTCGACCAGGGATGAGTAAGAGATCATCATTCTCCAAGTGGAAGCAGGAACTATCAGAGAGAGGACACTAATCAAGATCCCAGAAGATGACTCACCTCTCTGTAATCATCTATATATGGATCCCTCATCACAGAGATCCAGAGGCTGGAATTTTGTATCTTATAGAGAAGTGTTGTTGGTATTCTGGTTTACATTCACAGTGTTGGGTGATCTAGCTTTGCTTGAGGTGAAGAAGGGCTTCTTAGCTGGAGGATGATGCTGGGTCAGAGCACATGGTTGTAATCTTCTTGCTACTTTTCATCTGAATAAATCTATTCTTGTTTCCTTCCATATTCTTGTGTACTTGTTTAGATATGCATGTATATGGTTAATGCACATCTTATCCTGCATTATTTATGAATTTAGATCCTTGTTTCTTGCATAGTAGTATGTTGCTGTGATTCCACATGTTCTTTTGAAGCTGGGTAGACAAAGGAGAAGCAACAAAACTATATCAAGAAGGAGAGGAAATCAAGCACAAGACTCAGGTTGGCCCTCTTGGTTCTCCTCTCATCTATTTTCATAAAAGGAACCAATAGTAGACTTTGATTATTTGTTTCTAAGATACCCACCCATCTTAGTGGGAATAGCAACATCCGAGTGGACACTATTCCCGGATAACAAAATGGAAACTCCGCTGGGGAAGCGACTAGATTACTTGTTAGCTTATCTATCCTTGTTTCTTTTATAAACATACAGACAGAACCTGAAGTCAAGCCAGCTAGCCTTCGAACTGCATTTGTCATACAAATGCAAAGTAGATCAATGCTGCTTCAGTCAATCTCCATGTTTTGTTTATGAATTAAACAATAGATCTGCAAGCAATCTAATTGCCCTAAGTGGTGGCTCTAGTAACCTCTTAGATCACCCCTGTGTTTTACATACACTGATCTTTACTTATTCAGCCTAAACACCTGAACTAGATTGCAAACTGTGAGTGAAATCTCGTTCAAAGTCTTGCACTACTACCATCGCACCCGCCTTCAAGGCAGCCTATATGCATCGCACTTCCCGAGCGCAGTAAGTGCATTGCATACTGAGTTCATTGTGTAACAGGTGTGATGGTTAGGGAGGATTGAATTTACCCTTCGGCTGTGGATTTTTCTCACTCTTTTCAATCTTATTCAAGAGCTTTGCTGTCTGTAGTCAGTGTACTTCTGTGAAAACCCCCTTCTCTTATATTATTCTGCCTCCTTAGTGCAAAGAACTATAAATGTTTTTATGTATTGTGCGTCGTTTTAGTTCTCTTTTGCAAAAAGTAGCATAGTCGAATTGTCGTCTCTAGATCTGAAAGTGTTGTAGCTGTCGTTTTCAGTTTTAGAAAGCAATTCCATTGTTCTGGATAGTCTATTATACAGTTACTATTGTACAAGTTTTGAATTAGTGGTTTTAAAGTGTCGAAAAGCAATTTCCATTTCAAAATCGCAAAGTGTATCTCTTGCTTTCACTTCGTTTTGAAAAAGAATTTTGTTGAGTACTCGCTTTAAGAGTAATTCAGTTTTGCACATAGCTTTCTTAACGTCATTCACACATTATGAGAGCTGAAAAAAAATACATGCAGTGCATTTGCATTTTGAATGCTTGGCTTGATTTAGAAATGTGCATTTTAGCGTATGCTCTGTGCTATGTGAAGAAAAGATGCTTGACTTTCTTCCCTTTAGTAGCTAGGATTTTCATTGCTGAAAGAAGATAAAACATTTGTTTATCATCTTAGACTGCATTTTAGAAATTATACATACATCACGTGGTGAACCTAAAAGGCAAATTGTTAAGCAAGATCAACTTAAAATAAATTCAATGAATCTAACAACGCTTTGGAACTTAACACACAACATCTAGAGATCTAGGCTAGAGACATATTCCGGCGTCGTAAAGCCTGGTAACTGTTGCTTTCAGTGCTGGTCGGGTGATTCCTCCACTCTGAGACGACAAGTGCTAGTACGGACTTGTGCTCCCACGTACCATCGAGTATATATTGGGAGACCACAATAGGCTACATCCTTTATCCTTAGGAAGCCGTGTCTGCCGCCCTATCGATCGTAATGCACCGACATAGCATTCGGAAGATTTGACTGCCGTACCGTAAAATCTGCAGTTTAATTGGTTTGGTAATCCTCTCTGCCTAGATCCCAGAAAGTCCATTTTTTTCCTTTTCAGACTCCTTAAAGGAAAAGGTCCTCTTGAGCATTTGTCACTTCAGGCCTCAATAAAATCGAAGGCGACTAGAGTCATCTTTTGTTTTTTCTCGACTCTTTAAAATTGAAAAAACAAGTTGTGTCAAAGCGTCTAAAAATTTATTTTAGTCGCAATAACGTCACTGTTCCCTCGTTGATCTTAGAAATTAGTCTCCCTTCATCGCAAGTTCCTATAGAATCGCTAGGAAATATTTTGGATAGACTAAATATGTTTGAACAACCGTCAATATCCAAGATTGTGTCATCTGATGCAGCAACAACAAAACCTCCTGCTGCTACTCCAACAATGTTCGCTAGTGTACCATCTGTTCCGGCAAGTTATCAACAACAAGCCAGAGTCCAATCATGGACTGTTTCGATGACACGGTCAGTTCCTATTTCTTCATCTGGATTCTCATCTGGTATTTCTAATGTTGAAACTCAATAAATTTATCCAATGTGTCTTCAAAGGCCAATCTACCCTTTAAGTATTGGATTGCCACCATATGGGGGGCAATATGCCTTTTCATTGTTTCCTCCTGGAGAACAACCATATGGGAGTTTACAACAAAGTTCAGGTCAAACTAGAATTACATCCAGCGGTTGGGTACCAATACTGCCTCAGCAACCAAGGGTTGTATATTCAATACAACCAGTCCACCCTGTGTCAAATATTCCCACTATACCTGCTATGATGACTGCATCACAAGTACAATCGCTACCTGTTGTATGTCAACCCCAAGTTTCTCAGGTTGCAATACAACAACTTCTTGTCTCAACGATTCAATCACAACCTCAGGTTAGTGCCTCCTTATCTGGAGTGACTTAGGCTCAAACAGGTACTATGACTCCTCATCTTGGTCAATCATCCAGTATTGGACAACAGCAAATGGTCCAACAACTATGGCTGGTTCAATATCAACAACCACAATTCCAGTAATCATATCAGTGACCTGAGCAACAAGTCTTTGTAAGTAATGGGAAACCGCATTTCCAAAGCGGTTATCAACAACCATACTATAATGGTTATGCCCATCAACCTTATCAAAGTTACCAACATAAAATACATTATGCTGGTATGCAAAGACCCACTGCTCAGGTGATTCCATCTTATCCTGGGTATGCTTTGCCTAACCTGAATCAACAGTTGCCCTTCGTAGCAACTCTAGAATTACCAGATCTAAACTGGTTGACGAATGATCCAATTGCTTATGCCCCTTGGTGGTTGGTGATTCCACATAAACTTCCGTCAGATATTCCTAAATTTAATGGAAATCTGGGTGAAGACCCGTCGAATCATGTGATGACCTTCATCTGTGGTGTTCATCAAACACTCTCAACGATGATTAAATTAGGCTTCGCCTTTTTCAGCGAACGTTAACTAGTCCGGCAGCAAAATGGTATATCGAATTGCCTAGAGCTTCGTTTGATAACTTCAGTACCCTAGCCACAACCTTTTTAACCCATTTTCAGTTACCTATAAGGTACGAAACGGGAACAATGCTTCTTACCAATTTCAAACAAATCACGGCCACTCACATATCCGATCATATTCATGAGTGGTGACATTGTCGTAGAATGGTAAAAACATATGTTCCTGATCAGCTATTGGCTGAATGGTTTATTAATTCTTTGTTACCTGCTATTACAAAAGATGTGGCAAAGGGAGGAGTCATCATTAAAGAGCAAGTTATTGCTCGTGCAATATCTAGACTTGATTTATACTCAGTCTGGCATGCTCTACGATAAAATCCCTGATGCTCCTAGACCGGAATTTTTTGTTCCTCCCCCTCCTAAATTAAACAAAGACTCTCATGCTAGGGATGGCGTGATAAGTACAACAAGCACTAAAACCGTAAAGGCTACGTCGAAAAAAGCTTGTACGGTTTCTAGTCAAAATGCAAATAACAAACTTCTTACCTCGGAGGTTAACGCCGCGTTGACTGACAAAGGCAAAAAACCAAAGAAACCAGGAGGCAAGAAGAAAAAGAAAGGGAAAAAGAAGAAACAAGAGGATTCATCTCCTAAAAAATCTTCTGCAAACCCTTATGGGCAAAGGAAACCTCCTTCAGGGTGTCAGATATGCGATGAGGATCATCGGACAAGAGATTGTATATATAAAGCTGAGCTTAGAAAATTCTTCAAGAATTCAAAAACCTCAGTGGTATTGACTGATCCGTTTCCAAACCCAGGAACAAATCTGGTTGCTAGTGACAATGCTTCCCCATCCTGAGTGCTTATGTTGTCCATTTCGAAACAACAAAATGATGCTTTGATATTGACAAGGAATAAAGATGATGGAAATCCACAGATGTCGAACAACAAGGCTACAGATCAACCTAGTAGTTCGACAACAACTTCGACCGAAGTTGTGCCACCCATCATTCCTGAGCTAATGATAAAGCCACCAAAGGGAGTACTACACAAATCGACATTTAATCCTCGTGCTAGAGTAGCACAACATTATAATATAGTGGAGGATCTGACCCAATCGCCGTTCGCTATGTCGACACTTGAGGTACTGCAAAATTGCCCCTCCCAAAAGCGGGCTTTATTATCAGCGATAGGTGGGATTGACCCAGCGGATTCCAATCTTGTGGCCTTTGATCACAAAGGATATGACCCTCAGTTACCAGCTCAACT
>APFE030331754.1:302561-339653 GCA_000404065.3 Pinus taeda | reverse complement strand
ACACAACCCAACAATCAGAATGGTTAGATATTTGTCCTTACTTAAACAATGCATTTTGAGAAGGACTTCATATGCACTTGTGTCTTTGATTTGAAAATCGTTGTTCGCCAGGGGGAGGTGGTTAAGGTCCAAATGGGGAGTTGTAATAGGTCTGACATCCATGGCAATGGGGGCAGCCATAATTCAGTTCTTGTGGATTTGAATTTGACCTTACAGGTGTACTCAGAGGTTTTGAAGGAAACTCGGAAGATTTTAGAAGGGTTTGGGCACACAATTTAATTTTTAAAGTAATTTCAATTAATTTGACTTAATTAAAACACTTTAAAGATTGAACGTTTTCAAATTGAAAAGGTTGTTCGACAATTTGTCTTCAAATACCTGGAATTTGGGTGAATTGACTTTAAATTCAATGTTCTTGGAACCTACAGAAGTTTGAATGGCTCTGATATGGACTAAGAGGTTGACTAGGGTCTTTGCAACTTCTTCAGGAATGGAATTTGAGGTTAGTTGGTGATTTCAACGTTTGCAGGTGTCGCTATGGTTTGCAGAGGTTTACAGAGAAAATGAACGAAAAAGGAGAAATAGGGCTTCTCGGCATTTTTATTGAGCAACAATCACTTTTTGGAGGGTAAATCACAATGAAAAATGGGTGGTTTTTCGGGGAGGGTGGGGAGGCAGTTTCCCAAGTCATCACGCTGCTTTCATGGAGGAGGCGGTAATCTATGCCAGTGCTCGACATGTAGCAGATAGGGGGCTGGGAAAAACCACTTTATCGGGCGGGTAAAGGTCGGTCATCAGGTGAACCCGATATGGATGTGGACCATCGAATGTGGGCGCATATGATCAGATGACAGTCGGGTGGCGGATGCGCATGGATGAAATGGGCATAGGTTTCGAGGGGCCTAGGGCTTTAATTTTTGGCGGTTTGGGATTAATTATGAGTTAATCCTGGGATTAAATGATCAGGCGGGGCTTAATGATGTGATTACTTTATCTTTACCACGAAGTGGTTAATTAAGTGGGTTTTGTCAGGAATATGGGGTAAAAATATAGTTTATAGCTAAACTAAGGGTTGGGGTACTATATACGGGATTTAATTATATACGGGAAAAGGTATATTGGGAAATATAGTATTATGTTAAAAAATTAATATGAAATGCGAAGAGTGAATATATCCTTAAGCATAAATGTAATATTTGTGCATTTTTATTCACATACGCTTCATACTTAGGATAAAATCTTTTTGTGGGCATTTTGAATGAAATGGAATTCAACATGGGGTTGTTTACTTTTCATAGGTAAATGAAGTTTAACCTTAGGAAAAGGGGTTTTATTAGAGTAATGGAGTGAAATTAATTTTATGATGGGAATTATAACACTTGATATCCATAAGTCATTAAGCCGAGGGTCCGACCCCACCAAAATTCAGAGAAATTCTCTAAGCCTTTTTGACTTGAAGGATTTTTAGTACTAGAACTTGCTTGTGGATGGGGAAATTAGTAAATAAAGGGATGAAATGAATGAGGGGGAGTTAATAAAATCAATTTGTAAACCATTGTTTTTGCTTTGTTAACTGCTTATGCACATTGAAAGATATGATTGAGCATGATAAATGTGCTTTTATCCAATCAATTTTATACTTCAACAACCTTTCTAACAAGATCAAGCCTACAAAATTGAGTAAAGGGCCAAGGTTTAGCCAAAGTCATGGCTAAATCGAACTGTCGAGCCTTAGCCATAAATTTCATTGCTGCTATAGATGATTAGGAAGAGATGGAAACTCCACAAATCAGTGAAGCTTTCATAGATTCACCCTAGTATGCAGACATTATTTTCATTTTACTCAACCTACAAGCTCCTCCTGGTTTATCTAGAACTAAAATTAGATTCCTAAATATGAAAGCAATGAAATATTGTATCTTAGACAATGTTTTATTTTGGAAAGATAATGGTGGCATTTTGTTAAATTGTTTATTAAAATATGAAGCTAACAAGGTCATGCAGGGGATTGTGGGGGACACCTATACTAGAAAACAACTGCTGATAAGATTTTAAGGGCAGGTTTTTACTAGCCCACCCTTTTTGTAGATGTAAGAAAATATGTGACCTCCTGTCACAAATGCCAAATATTTGAAGGAAAAAAGAAACTCTTACCATTTCCCCTCAAACCTATCTCCACAAAAATGCCATTTCAAAAATGGAGTCTAGACTTTATTGGTGAAATTCACCCACCCTCCTCAGCCCAACATAAATGGATTTTGACAACCACTAATTACTTTACTAAATGGATAGAAGCCATCCCTTCTAGACAAGCCACAGATTCTATCATCATTTCATTCCTAGAGAACAACATCCTTTCTAGATTTGGATGCCCACAAAAGCTCATCACTGATAATGCTGCCTTCAAATCCAAGAAAATGGTAGAATTTTGTAACTGATACCACATTACCCTTGGCCATTCAATGGCTTATTACCCTCAAGGTAATGGACTTGCAGAATCCTCAAACAAAAGCCTTGTTAATATCATCAAGAAATTGTTAGAAGACAATAAGAAGACTTGGAACAAAAATTTGGTTAATGTCTTATGGGCAGACATACTAACTACAAAAAAAGTCCATTGGTACATCTCCTTATCAACTAGTATATGGAATGGATGTTGTTTTCCATCCTCATTAGGAGTACCAATGATGAAAATGATTCAAGAATTGAAAGTAGAACCAAATCATATCCAAAGGAGGATAAATCAAACAATACATTTGCAGCAAACCAAGGAAGAAGTCTATGACAAATCCCAAGTGATCCAAGATAAATTCAATTTTTTTTTTTATAAGGAAACCAAAGCTAATGATTTTTACATAGGTGATGTTGTGTGTGGGATCCCCCCAAGGCATGTTTTTGGGATTAAAGCCCAAGTTTTGACTAAGTCCATTGTAAAGACTCCGCGATTTGTGGGTGTGGAGCATGAAGTCATAATAGAGTCATAGGGTTGTCCGCCCTTGTTTTTGTAAAGTAATGTCAATTTGAAAGATCTACCCATGGTCCGTGGACCATGGGATTATATAAATAGAGCAAGGCTCTAGGTGTAAAGAGGGATTATTGAAGGATGGATCAATGAATCTAAGGAGTCAATGAAACATTGAGTCGAAGTGTAAGTCGTGTCTTTGGGTTGTAAAGTAGGAGAAGGCTCTGCAGCTGACTGCGCAAGTCAAGTTGAGTCTATAATCGGTTGGAAGCATTAATAAAGAGAAGTTTTACCATATTTTTGTGTATATTTTCCTGTTTATGCATTGAAGTATATTGGGTATGAATTTCAAGTTTATTGTTACGTTGTTGCGCGAACTTATATAAATTTGCTGAGTAAGTAAATATAATAAAAGGTAACTGTTTACGTGAAGATAACTAACTGTCATAAGAAGATAAGTAATATCCACTATGTGACTTGGGGAAACAATGCAGATTGCTTTTCTAGTAGTGAGAAAGCCCCACAACCCTTGGTTAGGGCTACGTGAAGTCAAGTATAAAAAGGGTGAAAAGGCCTCACAAGTTAGGAAAGCGCGCAAAGTGACTTGCGTGAAGGTACTCATGGTTGGACCAAATCGACCCCTCAAACATCTCAAGGGTGTGGAAACCTGGTTCCAGCACCACCCCATACTGCTTCAGGTGAGACTTCATTCTGCGCTCTGCGAACTGTTGCTGAAAGGGCTACCAGTATAGGGATTTTTCTGGGTCAGGCCCCGACAAGCCAATAAATGGTTCCATTGTCGGGACCCGGAATCTGCATAGAGATGTCTGATTTCATATCACTGGAATCCAACTAAAAAAGAAATTGAACACTGGTTGGATAGGAAGATTCATGAGTTCGCGGTGCAGGAGAACATGAATCCACGACTATCAAAGGAAAATTGATTATACTGCTACCTGTACATGGAAATCCATGAAATTTTCTTTGCATCTTTCCCTACTAAGCTATATGAGTGGATCACGAAGCTAGCAGATAGCCAAGGAAGGTGGAGACTCGATAATCCTATTGTGTGGACTCTAGAATTGGTGTGTATATTGGAAGCATCAGAGGATATGATTGCGTGCACTGTTGATCACTGGCTCGATCAGATTATAGGAGGATTCATTACTGAGTTTGCGGTAGATACTTTAGTCAGCTATAGCGAGGCAGAATGACACTTTCTCAAAGGACCGCGAGGTAAGTACGTTAAGTCTTTGAACACTTGGATTAAAATGCTACTGTGTGAAAAGAATATTATGAAAATAAATTGGTGTTTGAGGCTATGCGAAGTGGAAGAATTTATAGAAACGAAGGAAGTGCAAAACTAGAAACTAGCCCCTTGATTTCACCTCCGTGAGGGGGCGAGGAAGAGCTCGCGAAGGTCTCACCAAGAAGTGTGATCAATTTGATAAGGTAGAGGATTCCACTCATACCACGCCCACCCACACCACCACCAGTTTCATCGCCTTCACCCCCATCTTCACCCATACCACCTCCGCCACCACCATGAGTCGATATGGCAAGCACGATAAAGTTGCTAGTATTCAAGGGAATAGGAAATGAAGATCCATACCAGTTTTGGTTCGTGATAAGGGATGTATGAGAAGCACATGGATTTATAGAAGATAATATAAAGAAAGTGACACTGGTCAGCACTCTACAGGATCGCAAGCTAACCTGGTATATTAAGTATTCTAATGACAATCCGAATGTGGGGGTCGCAGATATCCAAATTATGTTGAATAAAGAATTTAGTGGGCCGAAGTCAGAGGTGCAGTCAATCATTGGGCTCAAGGAGATCACAATGCTGCCAGGTGAGACTCCTTAGGAGTTGGATTAGAGACTGAAGTGCACAATTCGCAAAGCCAATATGACTTTGACGAATGGACAAAATCGCAAATGGTTTGTAGCATCGCTAACAACACATTTAAGGAATGTGCTGTCACAACAAAGGTTAATGACTTAGGAAGAGGCCTTAGAGATTGAGATGAGACTACATGAGACCCCAATACAGGATCCAAACCTAGGAGTTCAGCAAATCCATGCGCAGTTGAAAAACTTATGCCTTGAGATGCAGAGTCTGAAACAGGACAAGACAGCTCACACAGAGGTGCGGGAGGAGATATGGTGTGTTAAATGTAAGGGTCAGGGTCATGCCAAGGACCATTGCTTGGTGTTCTCGAATTACCTCATAGGAGGAGGGTTGATGCCATTAAGACTGGAGGCATAAGTAGGACCTAGCGCAATGCATGCTTTGTGGTGCGCGATTTGTCCAATAAGGGGAAATCATATTACAGACAATTGTCATATGTTGCAGAAGTACACGCAGAATTCACAATAGTTGTTCTATAATTTCTGTAGATCAGTGGGACATGATGAGTGCACTTGTGGAAGCTATGAGCTGATGATGGATAGGACTCCCACATACAGAGTTCAGACCGAAATGCGGCCCCTTAACCATAACACAGGAATGGTGCGAACTGAATTCTAGGGGCGCAGATGAGACCGAGGTGGAGGAGGACCTCAAAGGGGTCACAGACAATTGATATGTTACAATTGCGGAGGGACAGGACATTATGCCCATGATTGTACAAATCAAACGCAGCTGTCATGTCTATATTGTACATTGTTTGACCATGAGATGGAGGATTGTCCCACACTAATAGCTAGGCTCCGCGACAAGGGAGCAATCCAACCTCCCCGACTCAGAACCTGCAGATGATGATTTCTGAGCCACGCGAGGAAGACCCTAACGTGAAGTGCTCTGAAGTGGAATTATGATAGGGGATGATAAAGACACGCAGCATGCATGCAGCCTAAAGATAGTACTTGGGTTTGCAAGGCTATGACGAAAGAACCATAGTTTGATTTGGAGTGCGCTAAGGAAACCTTCATGGAAGCCAAGAAGAGTTTTGCTGATGCCTCCACTCCAAGAAGCAAAGATAGATCGGAGCCAGAAATGGACCCATCGATGCTCATAATGTTCCTTGAAACATGCATGAAGCTACTATGTGACAGTAAGGTTGTAAAAGGATTGCAGGAACTCATTAATAGATGTGTTAGGACCACGCTAGGAGAAACGAGTGTAGTTCGGAAGATTGGAAAGCACGCAACAAGGACGAGAATATAAATGAGGTTGACCACATAGATTGGGGAATACAAGATGGACCAAGTGACTCTGGATCTAGGATTGGACACGAACATTCTGTCGAAGCAGAACTGGGAGCGCATGGGATGGCTTACGCTGCAATGGTCTCCTATCCAATTGCGAATGGCGAACCAACAAAAGATAATACCTATGGGGAGATTGCAGGGAATCACAGTGGATATTGAAGGAGCAAGCGTGCTAGCAAACTTCAAAGTGATAGAGATTGTCAATGAAAACAATCCCTACCCTGTGCTATTAGGAATAGAATGGGCCATTGACATGAATGGGGTGATAAACATAAAGAAGCACAAGATGATCTTTGAGAAAAAATCCCTGCACTTAGTCATTCCTTTGGACCCTATAGAAGGATCATGCTACACGGAGCCAGTGTGTGACTGTGAAAGTGATGATGACTTAGACTGCATCTACAAGATAACTGCGCGAGAGGAAGACTGGGTAAATCCCACTGTGGATGGACGGATCTCATGGGAGCGCGAAAGCTCCTATACATCGGATTCTGATGAAGATATAGAACGATGGCAGAACTGGTTACATGAGGTAACCATGCTGAGCTATAACTTGATGACAAGATTGTTGCACTGCATATCGACAGAGGTAAGGGATCTGCCTACTTATGATGGGTTAAGTGAGGTAGATGATTTTTTGAACAAGTTCGAAAGAGAAGTGCTAGAACAACAATGTTTCGAGGCTTTGAAATGGGTACTGCATGCTACAACCATGAGGTGGTGGGGTACGCACCAAGGAAGCTTTCAATATTGGCGCAAATGCAGGAGAATGATGCGCATGTGTTTCAGGAAGCCTCAGGTGTGATTAACAGACAAGAAAGCCAAATGGAATGGTCGACGCCTGCACCTTTCCAATTGGGTATAGGCCCATGTTAAAAAACCTGCACGGATGCACATGGACTTCGCATTCGGAAACATGGTCAATACACATGGGTGGGCAAGGAAATTGCACGAACGGTCCCTCCAGTTGGGACAATGAAGTGGGGAAAGAACAACTGCGCAGAAGGATATCCACGTAGAAGCCTTTTGCAGAGTATGCGAAGAATTGAACATGATATATATGGCACAACAGGGGATTGGGACCTATGCATACCAGCAATTCTATGGGCTTATAGGACAACATTGAAGAAACTGATGGGGCAAATGCCTCTGAGACTAAAATACGGAGTGAACGTTGTAGTCCCAACAAAGGATAATATGCTTAGTCTGCGCATAACAGTGCCGATGGATATGACAGCTTGTGAAGCTTTGGAAGGAGGGATAGCACAATTGAACAAAGAAGAACACTTGGGACCTGAAGAAGAAATCCAACAGGGTGATATTAGGCTCCAAGAACTCATGAAGGAAAAGGTGTGATTAAGGGAGAAAAGTGCTCTTGCGGAAGCATAAGTTGAGAAGCTTGAGGAAGAAATAAAGAAGGATTTTCTCGATAAGAGAATTAGGGTGATAAAATAGGGTGCACACAATTACATTGACAAATTTGGGGACTACCGTTGGGAGTTAATCATCTTGATGCCTTGGATTGGATCGTATGTTACTAAAGCTATCACCCATGCTAGTGTGATGTAGATGGTGAAGTGCACGATGCAGACAGTGAAACCAAAAGGCAGATTTG
Organism: Pinus taeda; assembly: GCA_000404065.3. Lineage (NCBI taxonomy): Eukaryota > Viridiplantae > Streptophyta > Pinopsida > Pinales > Pinaceae > Pinus > Pinus taeda. The sequence goes on along the minus strand of APFE030331754.1, from coordinate 331,863 downwards.
TTCCAGGAAAGGTGATGGATGACCAGTTGGAACCCTATACAGGTGGTGCAGCCACCTGACTAGCTGTGGGAAATACAGTCTTAGCACTCTAGGTAGTTGAAAGGAGGTGTAGGACTATAAACTACTCTGCCAGAGAGTTGTGCAATGTTGGGGCTGCGTGGAGGAGCAAAGTGTCACAAGGTCCACGACCGCGCAAGGGGGCTGCACTACCGCGCGGGTTGGCTAGAAAGTGACTATTGTTGTCGCTATTCACGATGTGATGCTTGACTTAAGACCAAATGGAGTGGGTGACAAGAATTTATGACGCGCTTTATGGGAAAGATTTTGGAAAATATGCCACCAAGGGAACATTAATGAACCAGATTTGGGGGGAATGGTCGAATTCAAATTCAAAAGGTGTTATAAATTACAAAGGGCTACCCTGCAAACAACACTTGGTCATTTGTGAATTGAGGTGTCATATGCCACGCATATTCTGAGCCGAGACTTGTTTTCCCCGTGGAGAGAATTGGTTGAGCACTTGAGTGAACGGTTGAGAAATTTTTGGGCAAGCGAGATGGCAGCGTTCGAATAAGCTAGGGAACTCACAGAGATGACCACCGAAGAAGCTGTGCAGGCCCTCACCATAGAAGATGCCACTAAAGGCACTGAGATTGTTACGAAAATCCCTAAATCGCCACACACACTGAGACCAAAGAAAGATAAAAAACCAATGATTCTAGTGCGTGTGTCCCTGCGAAATCTGCTGCGCACCAGATTAACAATGGAGGAAAAAGGGAAAGCAATTAACTTGGAAATCGAGGAGAAGGAAGAAGACCTTGAGGACCTCATAATTGGAGAAGATGAGGACGAGGGCATGGAGGAATAAACCGAGGTTACGCACCCTCCAAAAATGCTGCCCACATATTTCCCTCCGTGGAAGGGGAAGGCAAAAGTTCCCAAGGACCTCGACGAGAGCAAGAGCATTATGCAGACTCCGCTCCTCTCGGACGATATCATTTTTGAGGGCACACACTTGGGACGGGTGTCGAACTTGAAGTTTGAAGAATAGGATCTCGCTGACCACAAGAAATTCACTCACCTAGAGGCCACACAACTCATGAATTCGACGCAGAACACCACGACAGGAGTTATAGAATTGGAGCCACGCAAGTGGTTATCCAGAGTTGAAAAAGCAGGGTTATTAAAACTTCTCTGGGTGCTGCATTACCACTGTGCCCCAGTAATGATCTTCATCTAAGTATGGGGGTTTACGCAGTGCATTATATTAGATATCATTTTGGGATTCAATTGCGTTAAGTAAGTCATTACGTGAATGACTTACTTAACGCAGTTGAATCCCAAAATGATATCTAATGATCTTCATCATCAGGGAGCTGCTCTGCTTGGTGCATGGTGGGTGTTTTTGGCTGGAGGAGCCCATCCCCATCACAGACCACTTAATCCATCACATTACCCAGCTCCCGTGTAAAGGGGAGGACCCTGCAGACATTTCGGAGGGAAAGAGCAGTGATTTGGCCATCACGGAGGCCATGAAAAAGAAATACAAGCTGGAGAAGAAGAAAAGGGGCTGCGCTATATCTAACATCAACAACAAAGCAGTCAAATTTGTGACCCAAACATTAGCCAGTAAGCTCATGTGGAAGTGCTGCGCGGATGAGGTACACGCGCCGGTGGTGGCACTTGCTGAACAATGTGCAAAAGGGGTCTAGTTTAACTGGTTCAAATTCTTGTGCAAAGAGTTCCTGGAGAATTGTCGCAAGACATAGGAACAAGGAAAAACATTCCACTATGCATGGATTCTACTGTCCATAGTGCTGGTGGCAGGGGAATTGTCGGAGGATAGCGAGTTCCCCACGATTTCCAGGGATATCCTGGAGGCTTGAAGTACTCTTCGCTATGGGCCACTAAGTATTCGAGCCAGATCTATGACAGAAAGATATTCTAGGTGTTCATGGGGATGAACATCAGAATGGTGATTAACCGCAAGCTGTGGTTATCACCCACTGTATACAATAGCCTGTAAAGTTTCGTAGAGTTTAAAGTAGACTTTCATCAAATCTATTTCATATCGCGTAAGGACCCAGCCAAGAAATGGAGTGAGCTACCCTTCATTGCCACAGATGATGTGATTTTCAATGTACTGGAGACGTGGCCGTCAGAATGGTGCGCCCCAGACATCACCACGGTGGAAAAGTATGCTGTGCAGAAGAAGAAGGAGGAATCCAAACTACACATGGCACAGTTGGAAAAAAAGAGAAGGCAAGAAGCACTGGCAACAAAAGCATAGGAGGCATGGGATGCTTCACAGACAACAATAGAACAGAAAAAGGCCGCAACAGCAGTAGCACAAGAGGCAACAGAGAAGGCGCGCGAGGGTAGAAGTCGGCTTCTCCTGAGCAGGAGAAAGAGATGGAAACAGAGGAAGAGGAGGGCGACACAGACCCACAAACAATGTCAACACAATTTAAGTGCCAGTGCTCGAGCGAGTGGATGGGGCCACATAAGAAGGTGAAAGCATCCAAGTTGTCGATCGACCTGATCACCTTTACTGAGGGTGATTTGCATGATATAGGAGGCACGATGCGCGACATCACCACAGAGGCCCTCCAAAACTTTGCAGCGGAGAATTAGATTGTGTTGGGGGCCCTCCGTGCATAGATTCAGGAGTTGCAAGTGCATGCTCCTTAGACTGGTACTCTCTCGACCAGCCTCACAATCGAGACAACCACAACTGAAGAAATGTTGCGCACTCGTACAACCAACACAATAGTCCTGCTAGAAGGGGCACTGGTTACAACAAATGAGGCCAATCGGCCTACATTTAGTACACTAAAGGGGATAGGGATCAACATGGCTATGCTCCCACAGGAGATGCTCTATCTTCTGCAGGATGGGATTACTACAGAATCGTGGGCTAGGGAAAGCGACGCATTGTAGGTGCTGAGTGAGCTGAAGATCAACATGGAACAACTGAGCTTGCAGCGTGATGAGGTCATGTCTCAGAACCGGCAGATGGTGCAGGTACTTGAAGAAGCATACCAGATGGTCCCTGAGCTAACCATCCTAGCAGAAGCACTAGCAGAGGCGCACATCCACAGATTAGTAGCAAGGGTGTGTGAGGCACGAGAAGAAATGGCCAAGGTTCAGCTGGAGTTGAACATCTAGATAGCAGAGTTGCAGTTGAAGGCGCAGCCATCCACTCCTCCAGAAGTAAGGGAACAATGTGTCAGTGCTATTACATCGGGGATGGAGGAGATCAGCAGTGTAGTAAGGGACTGTACCAAAATGTTGGAAGAATCATTCGAGGTCCTCACCAATCTACAAGAGGACCCGACCATTCAGCGCTTAGGGATAGAGGCACGTGAACTCTAGCAACAATATGAAAGCATCAAAGCGACCGTGCACACAGTGGCCCTCACTCAGATGCTTGCACAAATGCAATAGGCTAAAGCACTTAAAGAGCAAGTAGACGCAGCGGGAAATAGAGAAGCAGCTTTGAAGGCATGCATTCATCCTTGGATCGACGAGGCCTTTGTCATCACAACAGCAATTGAAGGCAAGCTCACGCAGATGCAGGGGATGTAGGAACAGATCTAGGGGAGCAGTTCCAACACCTCGATCTAGGAAAAATGAGTACAGGAGATTTAGCAGGAAGCCGCTCAGTGTGTTGTCTATTGTTTGAATAGAGTTGGAGGGTTTCCGCGCGAAGATCTCCACACCAATAGAGTGACTCGAGGGTGAGTCACGATGTTTGTGTTGGGAGCTTGTTGGGCATGGGATCCCCCCAAGGCATGTTTTGGGGCTTAAAGCCCAAGTTTTGACTAAGTCCATTGTAAAGACTCCGCAATTTGTGGGTGCGGAGCACGAAGTCATAATAGAGTCATAAGGTTGTCCGCCCTTGTTTTTGTAAAGTAATGTTGGTTTGAAAGATCTAGCCATGGTCCACAGACCATGGGATTGTATAAATAGAGTGAGGCTCTAGGTGTAAAGAGAGATCATCAAAGGATGGATCAATGAATCTAAGGAGTCAATGAAGCATTGAGTTGAACTGTAAGTCATGTCTTTGGGTCGTAGAGTAGGAGAAGGCTCTGCAGCTGAGTGCGTAGAGGCCTAATACTTTACAGCTGAGCGCGCGGACCCCTGCAGCTGAGTGCATAGGGTAGGTTGAGTCTATAACGGTTGGAAGCATTAATAAAGAGAAGTTTTACCATATTTATTGTATCTTTTCCTATTTATGCATTGAAGTATATTGGGTATAAATTTCAAGTTTACTATTATGTTGCTGCGCGAACTTATATAAATGTGCTGAGTAAGTAAATATAATAAAAGGTAACTATTTACGTGAAGATAACTAACTGTCATAAGAAGATAAGTAAGATCCATGGCGTGACTTGGGGAAACAGTGTAGATTGCTGCTCTAGCAATGCGAAAGCCCCACAACCCCTAGTTAGGGTTGTGCGAAGTCAAGTATAGCAAGGGCGTGAAGGCCTTGCAGGTCAGGAAAGCGCGTAAAGTGACCTGCGCAAAGGTACTCACGGTTGGACCAAATCGACCCCTCAAACATCTTAAGGGTGTGGAAACCTAGTTCTAGCACCCCCCCATACTACTTTGGCTAAGACTTCAGCCCCTACTCCATGGACTGTTGTCGAAAGGGCCAGCAGTACAAGGATTTGTTTGGCTATCTAACTCCAAACCTGGGTTAGGCCTCAACAAGCCAATAGGTGACAAAGTACTCAAATGGGATTCCAGAAGAGAAAAATAAGGTAAACATGGGAAATTTGATTTCCTATGGCAAGGCCCTTAAATCATTTATGGTTACAGAGGTAACAATGCATTTTTCTTGAAGTAATTAGATGGAACGAATCTACCAGGTGGACCAGTCAGTGGTAGAATGCTGAAGTATTATTTTCCCCCAGATTAACATTAGTTCATTTGTTTACTTTTCTCACTGTACATAACATTGCAAAGTTTAGATTGGATTGGATGATCACATGTTGAGGTTGAAGCCCAAAGAGAAGGCCCTAAGATTTGAAAGCTATTGCATGATATGTATGAATAAAGCATATCACAGAGAAGCAGTTACAAGGCAAGCACAGTCAAAGTTTCAAAGGATATTGTTCTTAAATTTCTTGACATTTCACCAGGAAATGCCATCCCCATGTGGAGCCACTGTTAGGGTCCTATAATAATAGGATTCATAATTTTGAATTGACTATGATTAGTCTTGTAATATTGTACATACTTTTGCTTTCTGCAAAATGTTTTCACATATTAAAAATAAAAAATTTAAAGAGGGCGAAGTCCTAAAAGAAAAATCAAAGGACTAATAAAAGAAAAGGACAAAAAAAGAGTATAAATTATAAACCCCACCAAAAAGAGATAAAAAATAGATTCTGAAAGTGATGCAAATTCAAATGCCACTACTTTTTACTTTACTTTGCAAAATAAGATTGTGTGTAGCTTGTCAAAAATGCCACAATCCATGATGGTCAAATAGTTTAATATTGATTCATTGATGCTTTAAATTTCATTATGATAGATAGAGTATAAATATCTAGCCAAACTGTTTAATCTTTGTAGATTAGTAGTTAGGTAGAGAATAATAATGAGCTCAACAGTTTAATCTAAGCCATTGGAAAGTCATAAGGTTAGAATTAGATAGCTTTCTTACAAAAGAAAAAGAAATGAAGGGTCAACAAGTTCAAATGCACATAGTAAATGAAGAAAAAATGTTAGGATATATGATGGGTAGGTAGAAGCAGTTTTCACAAGGCATGGACAACATCAAATTGGTCATTTCATATCACTAATATCCCCCAAATCCCCTTCCCCTTGCTTAAAACCATAATGCCACTCTAAAAATGTATTTTCCCTTGTAAAAATATCCCTTTCCCTTCAGGCTAACCTTTTCCACTAATTCCACACATTCCCCCTTCCTAAAAATCCTTTCCCTAGTTTAAAACCCATTTCCATCACTAATAATTCCTTCCATTTACTAACTCCGCTTTTTCCAAATAAAATAGGAAAAATCCATTTATCCAAAGATTGCACCACTTCATATATATTAGGCCTCGCTTCATTTTAATTCCCGCTATCGTATTAAACCCACTTAATTAACCTCTACCCCTCCATATATTTAATTTAATTAAAACTTAGTTTTTAATCTCCACCATATTAAGTAACCCGACCCCACACCACATCCCTCACAACTCCGCCACCCGATAACCCTTCGATCACCCACCTCCAGATCCAATGGCCCTCGTTCCATATCGCGTGCTCTGATGTCCGACTTTTAACGTCCCAAAAGGACACGAGATTAGTTGTTTTCCCCACCTGCCTTTTTGCTACATGGCAGCCTCACGTTATATCGTGTCCTCCAAAATAATACCACCCTACCACTCTAAAGCGGTGTGATAAACGATAATACCGCCTCCTTGTGTCAGATGAAACCTCCCTACTATTTAAATTTAACCCCACGCCCAAAGATTAACCACCGTTGGTTAAAAACAAAAGAAGCCGCCCTTTCCAATCTTTTCACCATTATTCTGTTAAGGATTGTAGAAAAGAACCTCTGTCGACCTATTCTAAAGTGGAAAAATATTTACTGAACTATTTTGAGCCGTTTTACAACCACAATTCAAACTTTTACTACCAAAAGACATTTCCGACTCCGATTGGAAGCACTATAAAGACCATTGAAGCCTCAGAAAGCCTCTGCTGCCCCTAGAGAACCCTTATACATACCAAAGCTTCATTTTGTAGGTATTCCTAAAGTGCCGAAGGCTTGTACTTAAGCTTTGCACAACATTTCTAATAGGTTGATCAATTGAACTGATTTAAAAGTCTTTCCAACCTAAAGAAAGCCATTTTTGCATCCAAAACCCTTTTTGCAGACTGTATTCATCTTTCCACACTATTCCAGAGGTCCTATGCATACTTCTTAAGCCAGATAGTGATAAATTGAATAAAATAAACAAATCTATGGCTTCCCAAAGCATTCTAGATGCAAAACCCCTGCAAATTCCTCACCTAGATTTTGACCACCTCCCATTGGCTGATAGAGATTTCCAGATCAAATACACAGCCTCCCTTAACAATATGTTAAAACTCCATGACTAGAGAAAAGAAAAATTCCTGAACTAGAATGATGCTATTTAGCTATGGGGGTCAAATTTACCCAAATACTTGTTCCCACGGGTATACCAGTTCCCTGAAATCATCCACCTATGCCAACTCTACTATTTACCAAGTCAAAGAGCCATAGTCTCTCCTAACCAACAATTTTTTTCACAATCATTGCAGGATCAATAAATGAAATATTGCAAATCCATCCAAAGCCTAATCAAGCCAATTTTTTTGTTGAAGACCTAATTGATCTGTACTTAAAGCCGGACCTTCCCAAGAGATCCAAATATTTTTAGACTTTCCTCCTAGCAAAAGTTCAAGTTCCTACAGAAAGCCCTCCATATTCTGCCACCATTTTCTCTGAGAGAGCCAGACAGATTGTAACCATGTTGTCCTGTATTCTAGGATATACCATTGATGAACATGTAGATGAGGCTATACTTGGTTTCCTTTCTATTTTTTGTCCAGGCAACCCTCCAACTACAATTTTCAAATTTTCCCAATTCTTAGTGGACATAATCCATGATCAATTGATCAGATTGCCAAATGAAAGAGTATTCAAATACTCTTCAGTATTGTTCCATATGTTTCTGTACTTCTAGTCAAAAAGGTTTATAGTTAACATCCAAAAATTGGACACTAAGGGCAATCCTAGATCTGTTATCTTTTGGACACCCTTAATCCAAAAATATTCCACTGTTTTCAACTACAAGGATTTCATTGATTCATTTGTTCACCCAGTGGTTAAGATGCTAAGCAGTAGAAATCAACCCAGGGTTAGTGATGAAATAAAGAAAGTTTTACAGTTATCAAAACACAATAGAAGAGGAGACTGGTATTTATACCATAACTACACTGAAGTTAGGGTGTATGGATGTCAACTCACTACATATAAGCTACCCAAATATCTCCCCATGAGGATATTTGCACTAGAATATATCAGGTAGTTCATAAATTCAGATGATGTGAATTTTCTCTCAGCCAAGAAGAAAACACAACATGACAACCCTAGGGAACTTTTAGAGTGATAACAAGTACCACCCACTCCCTCTTATTATGCTTTCCATGCAAGAAATGGGGGAGATATCCAACTCAAATTGTGATGTGAGAGGATCTTGTCATGCTGTTTTTGTAGGCTCCTTATTGGATTTCTTATCTAGACATTCAGTTGTATAGTGTCCATACTCATGGCAGTGAAAACATTTAAATTTGCTAAGGTCTTTCTTCTTGCCATGGTTCTGGCTAGATTCGACCTTGCCTTGGGAATTATTTACTTTGGAATACATTCCTTTTCCAACTAGAGCACAATCTTCTTCCTCATCATATCTAGATGAGACTCCATCTCTAGTGTTTCTTCTAATCTCCTCCTTCACCAAGTCAAGTCAAAGTCTCTCCCAATTTGGGAGCTTGTCTCTTCTATTAACTAAATCTTGATAACTGTGCCAAGACTTCGAAGGAACAAGAGTACTAAGTTCACAATATTAGATGGTGGCATAGTCTCCTCTACTCCTCCAAGCTCATCCTTGACCTAAGTGAATCTGGATAGGTACTGAACAACAATTTCATTTTTCTATATTTGAATGTTCTTGAGCTTATATTTCAATGCACATTTCTTGGCATCACAACTACTTTCAAATATCTTTGTGACTATTTTCCACATTGCATAAGCAATATTCTTGCCATGCAAACTCGAAATCACATGGTCTCTGACTCCTCTAGGATAATCCTCTTAGCTTTTGCAGTATCTTTCTTCTACTGAGCCAACTATTGTGTATCTGATGTTGTTAGTTTTGGAATATCGGTTTGTGTGTACTCTAATACTCCATTATCATCCATCACAACTTCCATTCTATCTTTCCAAGCTGTGAAATTCGAAGTTCCCTCCAATGCATACTCAAGCCTCAATCCATAGAAAGACATTGTTCCTGCACTAAAGAAGATTCCTACACCACAAATATGTTATTTGAAATTTCTTTGAGATATGATCAGGAATCTGGTTTATCTGTAGTTTTCAATAGATTTGATACCATGTAGAAATAACTCAAATTGTGTGTAGATTTTTACTGTAGATTCAACAACTCATGTAATGTACTAAAACACAAGACAATAATCTACTCTACTCTTTAGCAAAAACCAAACAAGATCGATGAAAAAAATAATCAGCAAGAGGAAGAATATCAATGACACATAAAACAATAATTCTCTGGGGAAAGCCACTGCTCAAACCCCTAACTATATATATTGCATTAATCAAAAGATATGAGAAAAAATACAAATCTTGTTCTCACTAGAGAAATTCCTGCACAAGTATGATCAACTCTTTTGCTCACAAGCTATCTCAAGCTAAAACTTAGACTATTCTATTGTTCTCTAAGCCCCAACTTCCTTGCGCAATTCCTAAAGGTATTAGCCTCTATTTAATGAGGAAATCTTTCTTCCATAACTGCACAATCCAAACTAAGCTCCTCAACTGATTGCATGCACTATCTGTACAAATCAGAAAATTATACAACTGATAGTACACTATCCCTGCACTCTAATCTCAATTAGGTCTTGCTCTGAACTAACATGCATGATTTATTCTTGAGCGAATCTCAATTTAGCTGGAGTAGCATTGAGGATGCACCAGTGCACCAACTCACTACTAGACCTCTACTTGTTCCTCCAACAATTAGAACTAGTTTAACTGACTATAACTCAGTTAGATTGAGTTACCTAATTACAACTCCAATGAACTCAATTTGAACCCCTAAAACTTAGGGATCACACTTACATGACTCCAGATAGATTTCCAACTCAAATTTCCTAAGATAACTAAGTCAACTTAACTTAGTTAACTATTAAAAGCTACTATGAGAAAAGAATTACAATTTAATTCAAGAAAAAATTAAATTAGAATTTCTAGATGTTATTTTCAACATTTGTTGTTGTTATTTTCAACAATTTGCAATTGCTAATGAAATTAGACTGAGATCAATATGCACAAATTTCTTCTACTCAATTTGCGGAAAGAAAAACATATAATAGAAGCACATGCAATTATTCAATAACAATAAACACAATACTTTTGTTGGGGAACCCAACTCGAAAAAAGCCATCCTTTATTTTTATAATATCAGATGAGACAATGATCAATTACAATGACTACTTCAATCCTTAAAGCTCAATCTGCACTCCAATACTAATCTCCTATTCTTGAGTTTACTCTGGCAAATACTTAGCCAAATCTAGGTCTCTTGCTACATGAAAACTCTATACACTCAACAATATATAATAATAAATACAATTATTCCTTTTCCCTCCACTCAACTAGGAAAATTGAATTCCATGCATGACTAGGATTATTTTTAGTAAATTGACTAGTTAACTAAGAGATTTCACTAACTATAACTCCACTAGATTTCTAGATCTTAGCAATCAAATCATGCACAAATCTATTTCTTTCCCACAAACTTGAATTGACTGACTTAACTAAGTGACTTGGCCATGTCACTTTTGCTAACTGCAACTCAAGTCATCATGCTGATGTGGAAATTTAAATTTCTCCAGTTGACTAAGGCATAAGTCAAATGAAGCCTTTTCTTGTTATAATTTAACAACTTGAGCCTTTCTTCATCAAGTTTAAGCAAGGTAGCTATCATGTTTTGAACCAGAAGGCATGGTTTTCCTTTGGGTTCTTGGGAGATTTGCAAGGCTAGGAGATACAAATTAGGTGGCAGGATAACTTCTTTACCGTATATGAGGAAGTATGGTGAGGTTTTAATAGAGAGTTTGGGAGTTACACGCTCAACCAATAATGCATTCCCCAAAGCATTGTGCTAACTCCTTTGTTCAGAGAAAAAAGCTTTTTTTATTATACGAATGACATTCTTATTAGTTGATTATGCTAAACCATTTCCTTATGGGTAATAATTTAATGCAAGCTTGAATAAAATGCCATTTTCGAACGAAAACTCATAAAGTTTCAACGAAGAAAAATAAGTTGTATTATCAAAGACAAGAGATGTTGGAACATAAAACCTGGTTATGATGTTCTTCTTTAGGAATTTTATGACTTCCTAGTCACTAACTTGTCTTAAAGGAACTGCTTTGGTCCAACAAGTGAAATAATTTGTTGCTGTTAAAATATATTGTGTTGCTTCACCAAGTGTGGAAATATTTCTCCGATAACAACCATTCCCCACTGTTGGAAAGGTTCCTCAAATTTTATTGGTAGCAATTGGGTGACTGACTTCTAGTCTCGACCAACGCATCTCCAACAAGTTGAGCAATTTCTGGCATAAGCATGGGAATCCTTAAATAAAGTGGGCCAATAGTAACCAACCCTAATTACGTGTAGTTGTATCACTCGTAAATTTTCGACCTGTTGGTCCATTGTTCAAATCTCTTAACACCTTCTTTGTGTCTTGAGGCTCTAGCAATCTTAATAAGACACCATTATGGTGTTTTCTAAAAATCACTCCATGGATAAGTTGATAATATAGATATTTAGGGCAAATTTACCTCTTTTCCTTATTCAATAAATGTGTGGGGAAAGTATTGTGCTCTAGATATTGTTGTATATTTGAATACCAAGTTGTTGTTGAGCATGACAGGTGAACTTGTTCAATGTTGTACATCTCTATTTCATGCTCCCATCCTGAAATATCTTTCTCTACAGTGTCTCTAACTTCTGTTACAAGTTGACAGAGGCCATGACCCTTAATAGTATGAACTGGCTTAAAATCCAAATCATATTCTTTCAAATAGATCATCTAATTTTTCCTCTTCTCACCCATCTCTTGTATAAAGAGTGTTTTGACCACTAGATGAGGCACATAAATAATCATGCGACATTTGAGGAGATAGGGCCTAAAATGCTTAACTACCTTATATAATGCATAAGCTTGTTTATCAATGGAAAGATAGTTGAGTTATGACCCTTATAAGCCAACATTCATAAAATAAATAATTCCATTTCCTTCATTATCCTTTTGCATCAATACAACTGTAATGGTTGAATCATAAGAAAAGGTATAAAGTAGGAAATATTTGTCATAATTAGGACTAAACAATGTGGGTGCATCAACCCTATATTGTTTAATAAAATAAAAAGCATCATTTTCCCTTTTATCCCATTTGTAGATTGCATCTTGCTTTATCATCTATTGAAATGGTTTTATGATCTGGGCATAATCAAAGATGAACTTATGCAAGAAATCAATCTTCCTCAAGAAAGATTGCATAGCCTTCTTGTTTACTGGGAAAGGATTTGATCTATATTTTAGACCCTTTCCAGATCAACCTTCATTCCAATTTTAGCAATGATGTGTCTTAAAAGAGTGCCTTTTGACACACCAAAGATTCTCTTTTTGAGATTGAGGAAAATCCCATACTTGTGACATCGCTCGAATATTTATTTCATATGATGCACATGGTATGATATTCTTTTAGAAAATATAGTTACATCATCCAACTATACTACTACACTTTAACCAATTAAGCCACAGAAAGTAATGTATATTTCTCTTTTAAATGTAGCACCATTATTAATAATTCCTAATGGCATATGCTTAAAAGAAAATTTTCCCTACTTGGTCCTTAAGTGTTTTTTTATGCGATCTGGTTATGCCACCAGTACCTGATTGTATCCAAAGAACCCATCTAGTAGTGAGAACATCTCAGGCCCAAATATTGTTTAGAGGATATATTCCATAGATGGCACTGGATTATGAAAGTTGATACATAACCTGATCTCACCAAACTTTTTCTGGACAGGGACCAAATTTGAAACCCAAGTAGAATGTCTAACTTTAAAAATGATCTGAGCATCCAATAGATTCCTTAATTACTTTTGTATTAGGGGTTGAAGCGTCGGGTGAAATTTCCTTATCTTTTTTTGAAATGGTTTCACCCCTTCTTTAATAGAAATGACATGCTAGATAATACAAGTTTCCTATGTTTTTAAATCATCGTAAGTCTATGTTGTAGCGACTGCAACACCCTCTAAAATTTTGGCCCGCACTCAAATTTCAGAGCCTTCCTTGGTCTCTCCCCTTGATTGTTGAAAACACTTAAGCTCATTTCATGAGATTTATTAGAGTCCTTTGACCCCTTTTGCTTGTTGGATAAGTTGTCTTATTTTGGCATGTTTGATTTTTTTTCCATGCGTGCAGACCTTTTTTGGTGGTTTCAAAGGTTGGGATAATTGTCCTAACTATGTAAACACCTGCCACACTCATACGCAAATTTTTGAGCACTGTTGCACAAGTGTCATCATGGTTGTCCTAAAGTTTATCTCAAGTGTCGCACTTGTCACTTATTGTTATGAGACAATCACACAGAGGGTCATGGTTTGTCTTGTTGTTCTGGTGGTCTATGTTGTCATATTGTTGAAGTATGCTAAGTGTGTGATCACAAGTTCAAGTTCTTCATGAGTCCATATTCCTCCCGCACTTAGCCATTTTCCCAAAAATATTCCCGACTGGGCAACTCATCTTCACTAGACCTCAACTGAACTGCGCACTCCACAGTCTCAACCCTCAGTGATGTGACCTTGTTGTCTAGAACTGCAGAATGCATAGTCACTATCCCCTACGGTAGTTGCACTGTGAAATTCCAAATCTCAACAACCTTCCTTAACTCCGGAATTGTGCAGTAGTTCCTCCCAGTCTGAATTTAATTCCACACTTTTCACTTTCAATCCTCAATCTTCTCCCCTTGCATATTTGAACCCTGCAATGCATAGATAACTCAGGCTCCTTTCCCTCTAGAACTACACAGAAGTGTCCCCTAGTGTCCTCCCTCAGTCGGAGCTCACTTATCTCAATAAATGTGTAGATCTATCCTCTAGGTCTCTCTGCTGCCCAATCTCCCTTGCCCTTGAAAACTGCGCAGATTTTCCTCCTAGGGTCCCATCCAACATCAACCACTAACTGCCTAAACTGCGTAATCCTAGATCCCAGTGGCCACTGCGTAATTTTTCTCCTCAGTGAGGATTGTGCTCAAAAGTTCCTTAGTCAAGCCTGAGGTATGCTCTACAGAGTCTCAGTGATCATCCTCCCTCCCTGTCAGCTGGAACTGCATAATGCGCAGTTACTGGGCCCTCTCTCCCAGCTTGTCACCTATCCCAGGCTTATATCATGGACAATAATGCATCATTTTAGGCTAGGGAGTTTTCAGATTGATGTCATCCCATCATGGCTGAATTGCAAGAACATGTACACTATCAGATCATGGTGAGGTGATGAAGAAGGAGAAGAATGAGGAAGCATTTTTTGTGGCTCACTTGTAGATAGAAAAACAAATGAACCTACCAAGATAAATCAAAAGGAACACATGTATGCAACCACCTCTCAAGACCAAAGATCATTGAAGACCACACATGATCAAGCTATGCAGAGGAGAAGAGAAATCATATCCAAGAACACATATATCACTCAACAACAACAACGTCTTAACATTGCCACATCATCAAGCCAGTCCATGTCAAGAGTGTCATGTAAAGTCATGTCATGAGTTTTCATATGCCACATCACTATGTGGGCCTTGTATATTGTAAATCAAATGAATTGTAAAGTGGAAGTCCAACGTACATACATGAATATGAAGAAGCATGTAAGTTAAAAAGTCATAGGAAGTTGAACAGTCATGAGGGTAGTCAAAGAGTCACAAGGGGTAAGCATCACCCCTTTGTTATATATACCCCCTTCATTGTATAAGAAAAGGATTTTTCTTACCTTGGCTCCTCCCGCAAAGCATCAGAGAGGTCAGTTAGTTCTTTGAGGAGCAAGGAGTGGCTCCAATGTCCCACTATTGGGGCTATTGATGTATAATGTAAATATGTGTCTTGAAAATTTTTCTTAATTATAAAAGCCTTTTCAGGTCAGCACGTTTTCCTGCATGGATTATGGATGTTTGTAAGACTATTGTGTGAATGTTTGTATTTCATGTCTTCTTTCACATGTACTATGATAACTGAACTATTTTGGTTATTTTAGTGCTTATATTATTGGGCATGTGTTGTAATGACTGTCACTGTCGTATCATCCTTGTGGACTATTTCGTGGGATCCTAGACATACCTTTCCTTGCTTATTAGTTATAACGATCGTCACATCCACTGTGGACTATTCCACTGAATGGTAGACAAATCTTCTCTTTTTCATTAGCTTTAATGATAGTCACATCCATTGTGGACTATTCTACTAGATGTTGGATAGGCACTTATCAGTTCATGTGTGTCTCTTCCTAGGTGGTACTATTACCTCCCACTTAGAGGCTCACTTTTCTTCCCCCTTTTTCAGTAAGAGAACCTAGACACAATTGATTTTTATACTCACCAGGCACACTCACCTTGCCTTTTAAAGATACCATTGCATCACTCTCTTGTGCTGATAGCTAGAGCCAAGGAAAATACTTAAATATTTCTAGGTCCATTATACCGGATGGGAATCCTACACGAAATGGAGTGAGAATTGATTAAGAATTCATATCAGGGAGATCCCCTGAATGTTGGCAAGTCCAGCACCATCAACATTTCTAGCGCTAGAAGGAGGGAAGCCATTATTATATGGTTGATTATCCCACTGACCCCACTCATCCATATTCTGCTCAAGGAAGTAACATTCCCTCCCTTTACCGTACTCGCAACTATGATGTTGTTAACTCTTCACCACCCAGGCATGAACGTGAAATCCCATACCATCAACTTTAGGTTATCCACCCCATCACCTGTCAATTTTCAAAATCCATTGGAATGATTACAAGAGTAATCGCTCTTCCATATTCTCAAACGAAGAACAAGACCACCCCCACAGGATTAGTTGTCTCTTCTATTGAAGAAGTGATCCTCGCCACTCTTGAAGAACTAGTAGAAGTTGTGGAAAGGGAAGAGGAACCTCCACTCTTTCAAGGAGGAGAATGAGGAAACCCTTACTTTTGGGTTCAAATTCCAATAGGGGAGGCGGAGAGGAAGGAAACAAAGGAGAAGAAGAGGAAGAGGAACCATCAAATTTAGAAGAGGAAGAGGAGGGAAATGAAGAAGAATACATGGTAGAGAAGAATCTAGATTGGATGACTTAGGGCCCACTGGCACTTCCGGGTGTCCTGCACAAGATGCCAAGACACGCAGAGAAGATCTTGAAGAAGTATGACCATGACAATACATTGAAGGTTGAAGATCACTTAGACAACTTTTACCTACATCTACAAAGAATTGAGGTACATTATGATGACGTTGCATGTAGAATTTTCCCATGTATCTTGGATGGCAGAGCAGTGGTACTGTACAACAACCTTCCTCCAAACTCCTTCTAGAATTAGAGGGCATTCAAAATGATCTTTCTCAAGAAATTTGCTAAATATAAGAGCCATGCCATGTTATTGAAGGAGTTGGGTAGTCTTAAGATGGAGCAGAAGGAAAACGCTAAATATTTCAATCAAAGGTTCAACCGCATCTTGAACAAGTTTTCAGATGACACAAAACCTCATGACTCCATCACCATTGACTACTACACTTTTTCCTTGCCAACCAGTATTGTGGGGTTTGTCAAGCAAACTGCGAAACCAAAATTAACAGAAAACTACGAAGAGGCTATTGTCATAGAGAAGGACATGTGTGCTATTTGATTCATCACAGATGATGAACCCACCAAGGTCTCCAAGGACAAAGATAAGAGGTCCCAAGCCTCCATGAGCGAGGCTAAGGAAAATGAACTGAATGATCTAGAAAGTCTTACTTATCTTGTCAAATCCCTGAACATTGAAATGGATGAACTCAAACTGAGGACAAGAAATACTACTATGAGCATCAAGCCCCCTAAGTTATTCCTCAAAAGGAATGCATCTTACGGTAGCAACAAAAATCAGCTGGTGAAATTTGTGCAGAGTTCCAATGTGGTTATGAACATTGAGAAAATTGGCATGGAATCATACTATAGGTTCCATAATGAGCATCATTCAGAGAAGATGTTGCCACAATAGAGCCAAGGCATGAGGAGGGTGGTTGTGGAGTTTATTTTCTCAATCATGGTTGGGGAACAGGCTGAGTCTAATGAAGAAGAAGAAGAAGTTGTTGCAGCTGATGAAGCTCTAAGCACTAGGCATGCAGTAAACATGTATCAGTGTGTTCTTGCAACCTAGAAAAGTACTCCCGATAAGGAACCTCTGAGTGATGGTCCAGCCCAGAAGAAAAGTAACCGATACAACTTGAGAAATCAAGGGTCGACCACTGTGATTGAGGTGCCGAAACAGAAATTCAAAGAAAATTTGTTAAGAAAATTGAGTCCTCCGACTAACTCAATGTAGAACACTCAGAGCAAGTCTGAGAAAATAGTTCTAGTGAAAAGTGTTTCCACCAGCAACAAAGACAAAACCATTCCACTGGAAACCATAAAACCAGTTCCATCCCCAGACACCTTGATTAGTCTTCCCATAGTAGATTAAAACATTGTAGAAGATATGAAGAATGTTCATGCAAACATCTCCCTATTCAAACTCACAAAGATCACAAGGCAATGAACCTCCTTTTACAAGCACTTGGGGAAACTTCTACCGGTAATGCTACCTCTTCAGACAAGGGATCTAGCAAGTCTCCTAATGCACTTAATGCACTCTACCTGCAGGCAAACATGCTTTGCCTACCATTCTTGTTAACATTTGAAATATTTAACTTCAATGGGTTAATGGCATGCCACCCTTCATGGCCAAGAAGATCAATGCTCAATGGAACAAGATAAATGCATAGATCATCTAGCTAGATAGAACTTGTGTTCCAGTAGTTGGTGAACTCAGCGATGTCATCATCCGGTTATCAGCTAATAGACGAGTTCATCAATGCATCAACATTGTAATTGTGGACATTCCAGAAGCATATGGGGTATTACTGAGCAGAGATCGTTTAAGCAAGCTGCAAGGATACTTTGCCACAAACTGGTCACACTTGTGGCTTCCGTACAGAGGCAAGAACAATTAGATCTAGGTTGAGTTAGAGAGAAACATGAAGCACACCACGACTCCCTTGAATGGGCATAACGAACCGTCGGGATTTTGCAAACATTAGGGGAATTTTGAGGTCTGAAATGGGCCTCCAAAGAAAAATGTACAACAAAAATAAACTTTATAAGAACCAATAGGATTTAAGATGATGATGTCAACCATGGGGGATGATTCACCATTTTTGGAGTAAAAAAGTAGAAAGATTAAAAAATAATAAAATAATAAAACTATTTTTTCAACTCGTATTTTCAACTTATCTCCCTAAGGTTTTACTCAAATTTCGAGTGGTAGTACTTGTTGGATGAAAATTTTAATTCCTCATCCAAGGAGTACCCATGTTGCATACTTTCGATGGATCCTGCTACACGAAAAATGAGAAATACATGAAAAATGTGATTGCTCACATCTTTCATGTATTTCTCATTTTTTGTGTAGCAAGGTCCATCAAAAGTATTCAACATGGGTACTCCTTTGATGAGAAATCAAATTTTGCATCCAATGAGTGTTGCGCTCTAAATTTGAGTAAACCCATAGAGAGATTAGTTGAATTATTTTTTTTCTTCCTTTAAAATTGAATGATATAATCTAATCTTATTTTATTATTTCTAGTATTATTTTATAATTTCGTTAGGAGGCCCATTTTAGACTTCAAAATTTCCTTAATGACTTATTGCCGGAAATTGTTTTTTGGAAACACAGTTGAGGTGTTACCTTGCAGAGCCATCCCTAGTTCCACCAGACACATAGTTGGACCTCCTTCCATGTTTAACTGGCAATAATGAACTTTGTACAATTAGTAGTAGTAGTAGTAGTACTAGTGCAGTTAGCAGCTGATCAGGTGCTTAGTATTTATCTCAAAAATAAAATTTCTTAGATTGGATAAAAAATTGTACGACTACGTCTGTCTCGTCAAGACGATCACAACACAATTAATTTCATTGAAAATAGACTCTAGATGAAGGAGAAAAGGTCTGTTATTCATTTTCCTAAACAACTAAAAAAATTGCAAAATGGGATAGAATGATGACATGGCAGTCCAGTGAGCAAGGAGAATATTCTTCAGTTTTCGCCCAATGGGGCTATGACAAGTGTCACCTCTGGATTTGCCAGTGTGGTTGTGTGAAGGGGAAATTTCCTAATTGGCTCCAAGGTGGAATTCGAATTTGTTTTTATTCAAATATTATTATATATTATATATAGTTATTATTTATATTATATAGATTTTTAAATATATATATATATATATATATTATATATATATATATAATATATATATATATTAACATTGAATCTGCATTCATTAAATCTAAACTTTATGCCAAAATTCAAATTTCATATGGCATATGTATATTATGGTAAAGTCTTAATGAGAAGTCCAAGTTTCAAATTACATATGGCATAATAATTAATTACATATGGCATATAATTATTATGGTAAAAGCGTATGGGTTGGGCAGAGGTGGGTTTTGAACCGTAACCTCCCCCACCTGAAGTCTACGCCTTACCAACGAACCGCCAAGGAGGAATTGAAATAAACAACCACGTACACCTATCTATATAAGCTGTTAAAGTGTGACGATGGGGTGGTGGGAGCCAGCCCTCACCCCATGCAACCTCAAGTACACGACCGAGGGCCAGCAATGGATAACGCTTAGTGCACTAATCACATTTAATTAAACTAATTCCATTTAGTATTTAATTAAACTGTTGATTAAGTTGGCAACATTTATGGCGGAGCCACCAAATCCAGAACCGCCACCAAACTTGGTGGACTTAACTGGAGTCTCTCCAAATTTAGCGGGGTTTCCTAAGAAAAATTGAATGAAGCATAACTTACTCAATTTTCAACCAAATTGAGATCAGAAAGAATTGTTCTTGGCTAATGTGGACCTTTTGAACATATTGGTGCAAGTATTAGGAGCCATAGAGCTTTGTAATTTTATTTTTTCCACATTGAGCTAATACAGAGGCCCAAGCCATGGAAGCTGGACCAAAGAGATGTAGCCCAAGAGGGGTGAACTCCTTCATCCAAACATTGTGTTAATGTGTCTCTTTGATGGTTTTCTATACTATAGATTTTAGCTATTCATTACTCATTTTTGAAGCTATTTTGCTCATGAATGTCTTTTTTAACGTAAGGAAATTTACCTATTTGTAAGCACCATCAACTAAGGAAACCTCAGCACAAAAAGAAAGAAGCAAGCACATGTTTATAAATCTATAATTGTTATTAGAACAACAAAAGTAATCATACAAAAACATATTAGCAACCCTTGTACAGATGGCGTGTGGATGATGTACTTTGACAGAACCAAGACACAAGAGGGCTCTAGAGCTGGTTGTGTTTTAATAGACCCACTGTAGAGAAAATACTTAATCTCTAGTTGCTTGGAATTCGAGTGCACAAACAACACTGCAGAGTATGAAGAACTCGTCTTGGGCTTACAAAAAGCCATTGACCTCAATGTTTCTAACCTAAAAGTGGTATGTGACTCCGAAATCGTGGTGCATTAGGTACGTAACACTATACATTGTGTGTCACCCCATCTTAAGAGCTATCAACAAGAGGTATAGAAACTCATCTCTAACTTCCAAGCTCTCCATATTATTTCAGTACCAAGAATGTGTAATGTAACTGCAAATGCCTTGACAAACACAACTTCTAGGATGTTACCATTAAGGGACGAATCTACTATTAAAATTTTGTATAAACAATCCATCCCAGATAACATATTTAACTTATACATTTTTGATGATGAATAATAGATACTGTACTTTATGACCAACATTAACGTATTTAAAGATGCAATGATTGATGAGGATGAGCACAAGTATACACTGCAATTCATGACCAACAAAAGTAAAGGAAACCTCATCCCTAAGGGTGTGGTATCACTGGAAAAGTTGTATGATCTGCAGATCCACTTCTAGGGACCTATGATTGCCAAGACCCACAGTTCTACATTTTCGCATGAGAAGATCAATTTAGGAATTGAGAAAGATTTGAAGTATGCTAATCTCGGTACTTACTACACACCACAAGAGTGACAAACCTTTATCTCCCTATTCAAGTAGTATCGTGATGTCTTCGCGTGGACGTACGATGATCTCAAGACATATGACATGCAAATAATCCAGCATGTGATACCAATTAAGGAAGGGGCCAGGCCTTTTCAACATAATTTAATAAAATTTCATCCAACACTTGAGCCCCTCATAAAAAAGGAATTGAGAAAAATTTTGGATGCTCGGATCATTTACAAGGTGTGAAATTCAATGCGGGTATCCAACTTAGTCCCTATGAGAAATAAGTCTAGGTAGATCCACCTGTGTGTAGATTTCCACAATCTCAACCGTGCCTTAGACAAGGATAATTACCTAGTGTCATCCATGGAGAAGATATTGCAAACAATATCTAGGGTCGAAATGTTTTCTTTGCTAGATGGATTTTTGGGTTACAACTAGGTTCTGGTAGAAGAGCCTAATAGATTAAAAACTACATTTCATAAGTGGGGTGCGTTCACATTTTGACAAATGTCATTTGGGCTAGTTAATGCTAGTACAATGTTCCAATATGCAATGTACATCGCCTTCTACGAGATTATTGGACAGAGTGTTGTGGTCTACCACGATAATGTGACAATGTTTTCCAAACAACTGTAAGACCACCGGTGCCACCTAAAGAAAATTTTTGAGCAATCCCAAAAATACGGGATATCCTTGAATCTCAAGAAGAGTATCTTCAAAGTCTCCGAGGGTAACTTTCTTGGACACATTATTTCTAAAAGTGGGATCAAGGTAGATCCGGATAGGGTTCGGACCATCACGCAGATTCCCCACCCAGTGAACAAGATGGCTATGCAGCCTTTATTGGGGAAGATTAACTTCCTCATAAAGTTAATCTTTGACTATGCTCAAATCGTTAAACTAATACAGGATATGATCAAGAAAGATGTAGTCTATAAATGGGATAAAAGGAAAAAGGACACATTCTCTTGCATTAACAAGCTATAGCAGAAGCACTCGCATGGTATAACCCAGATTTTAGCAAAGACTTCTTTCTCTACACTTTCGCTTCCGACACCTTTCTTGTTGTTTTTCTCACTCAGAAGGATGAGTTAAATAATGAATGACCTATCTCCTTCATGAGTGTAAGCCTTCAAGGACTAGAGCTCAATTACCTCGTCATGGAAAAACAAGCTTATGTAGTATACAAGGCGATAAAGCACTCCATACCTTATCTATTGAAAAAACATTTTATTGTCTTTGTTCCACACCCAACATTCAGATCACTACTTGTTCAGCAACAACTGGGTGAAAGAAGGGTGAACGGGATGACCAAATTATAGGAATATCACCTTGACATCAAACCAGTTCACACCATCAAGGGCCATGGTGTTTGCAAGTTAGCAGTAGAAGCAGTCAAAGAAAAAGTGGCAAACAAAGAGCTCGAAGGATGGGAGAAAGAGATCGAAATGTATAACGCTTCTAAAAATCCTCCCCCACTTTAGACATAAACTCTTGGTACGTCGATGTGTACAAATACCTTGAGAATGGCACCGTGCCCTCTTACTTCTCTATGCGGCAAGAGAGGGAACTATGACTCAAAGCTTTATCATATCAATGGGTGCATGGGGTTTTGTTCAGGAAGCACCACAATGGGATATTTCTCAAGTTTTTGGAGGCACAGGATTCAGACAAGTTTATACATGATCTCCATGATGTACCATTCATGGGACACTTCGCAGGAAAAACTACAACGCACAAGGTCATGCATGGCAATTTCTACTAGCCTAGTTTATTCAAGGATGCTCATGCCTATGCCCACAAGTGTCTGGTCTATCAAAGGTGTGTCGGAAAAAATCAGAGGTCAACAACCCCGCTACAACCCATTGCAGTAGAAGAACCATTCCAACAGTGGGGCTTAGATATTATTGGGGAAATTTTCCCTCATTCATCGAAGCAACACCACTATATCTTGACTGCTGCAGACTATTTCACACGGTGGATAGAGGAAATTCCATTAAAATAAGTGAATGATAAGGAAGTCATCATCTTTATGCATCATAATATCATCTCGAAGTTTGGGGTTCCTACATCACTTATTTTTTATAATGCAACATACTTTTCCTCATTAAAGATTTATTATTTTGCATTGGAAAATGGAATTATCCTGAAACATTCTGCTAATTATTATCTGCAGGGGAATGGTATTTTTGAATCCACGAATAAGAACCTCATTTGTATCATAAAAAATACCATATTTTCGGAACAAAAAAACAAGCATTCCACTTTGGTAAATGCCTTATGGGTTGACCGAGTCACACCTAAACCTTTTTTGAACACCTTCCCTTACTTCCTGGTGTATGGGAAAGAAGCCATCCTCATGTCGAACATCTAATTTCTTGCTCTCCAATTGTTCCAATAATCCAAAGGCAAGCTATGTATTTTAGTTCAACATAGGATGGACACTTTACACAACCTATAAGAAGAAAGGTTGAAAGAAAAAGAAAAAATTTCACTTCACTAGAGTTGTATCAATAGATGGTTTGATAGAAAGTTTGCAGGGAAGAATAGCTTTAATGTGGGTGACTTAGTCTTGAAATGGGACAAAGCCCACGAGAATAAAGGCAAACACACTAAGTTTCAGTCCCCATGGATTGGTCCTTACACAGCCCACGAAAATCTTGGCCAACACATGCATCATTTTCAATCACTTAACAGGAAGATTGACTCTCTCACTGTCAATTGCCAAGACATAAAACAATATATTCAATGAAGATATGGGGCTACACCTCACACTATGTACATAGTCTTTCATTGTTTTATGTTATTTTTTCTTCAATTTTGTCTTGTTTTGGTCATGTAAATAAGTGTTGTGCCTTACTGCATTGTGGCTTCCAAGTGTGTGTGTGGCTGAAGTTCAAAGAGTCTTGTGACACTACAATTCTTGATTAGTCCTTTGTCCATATTCCTTGTGTTGGTTGCCTCTTTTGGCCTATGAAGTTATGATGAAAAATATTATCCGTCTGTAAGGTGAGTTTTGGTCCAACCATGAATCTCTATCCAGTCTGGGAACCTTATGCCTATACTCTGTTTTTTGCTTTGGTGTTTTCAAGCTTATCCAACTAGTAGAAATGGGGAAGGGGAAATTATAAATGAGAAAACCTAAATCAAAGGTCTTTATATGCTTTTATGAAGGAACAACCTCTCCTCCTCTCAATAAGTCAGGATCCCTCTTTCACCCCAAAATAAATAAGTGTCGATGCATAGTTCTCTCTAAATAAATAAATAAAGGCAAAATAAGAGAAAGGCTTCCTACGCAGAGAGGTGAAGCAAGCAACTCCATTGGGGTACCGTCCAGGCTCAGTACAAGTGGAGTAATGCTTATGTTCCTATGTGACTCCACTAAGGTATTATCTAGGCCTTTCGGCAGTGGAGAAACACCATAGATGAAAAACTATACTTTAAAAATCTTAAGCTCATGAGCTAAACTATCCTTACCAATCCAAAAAGATTGTGTATATGTTGAATCTTGTGTTGTGTTCAACTAAGAAGGTACAGAGGGGATCGTGTCTGCCCATAGGGTAAGTGGAGAATCCAAATTAATTTGGATGATGAATCAATACTCCCTAAAGGACCAAGGCCTTGCATGGAAGAAACCAACCAAGATAGGGAAGTTGGAATTCAGCGAGTGTGTCGCCAAGTGTTGTAGTGGCTGCAACACCCTCCAAAATTTTGGCTTGCACTCAAATTTTAGAACCTTCCTTGGTGTTTCCCCTTGATTGTTTCACACACTTAAGCTCATTTCATGAGATTTCCTAGTGTCCTTTGACCCCTTTTTCTTGTTGGATCAGTGGTCATGTTTTGGCATGCTGGACTATTTTTCCATGCGTGTGGACCTTTTCTGGTTATTTCAAAGGTTGGTATTTGTGTATATGAGTTGTCTTAGCTATGTAAACACCCTCCATGCTCATACACAAAGTTTTGAGCATTGTCACACAAGTGTTTGTCACGGTCGTCCTAAAGTCTATCTCAAGTGTTGCACTTGTCACTTCTTGTTATGAGATAGTCACACAAAGGGTAATTCTTTGTCTTTTTGTTCTGATAGCCTATGTTGTCGTATTGTCGAAGTATGCTAAGTGTGTGATCATAAGTTTAAGTTCTTCACGAATCCATGTTCCTCCCACACTTATCCATTTTTCAAAAAAAATTCTCGAGCGGGAAACTCAGCTTCACTGGACCCCGACTGAACTACACACTACACAGTCTTAGCCCTCAGTGATGTGACATTGATACCTAGAACTACGCATTGTGCATTCACTGTCCCCCATGGCAGTTGTATTGCACAATTCTAGAGCTCAGGAGCCTTCCTTGATCCAAGATTTGTGCAACAGTTCCTCCCCGTCTCACTCGAAATGCACACTTTGCACTTTCAGTCCTCAAGCTTCTCTGCTTGCCTACTGGAACCCCGCAATGCGTAGAGAACCCAACCTACCTTAGCCTCCAAACCTACACATAAGTTTATGCCAATTTCTTCCCTTAGCCAGAGCTCACTGACCTCAAGAACTGTGTAGATATGTCCTCCAGGTGTCTCTGTTGCCTAGTCCCTCTTGCCCATGAAAACCATGCAGATTGACCTCCCATGGTCCCATCCTGCATTAACCACTGAATGCCTGAACTGTACAATCCTAACTCCTAGTGGCCACTGCGTAATTTTATCCTCGGTGAGGACTATGCTCAAAATTTTCTCAGTCAAGCATGGGCTATGCTATACACAGTTGTAGTGATCATCCTCTCTCCCTGTCACTTGGAGTTTCATAATGAGTAGTTATTAGGCCCTCTCTCCCAACCTATCACATGTCTCGAGCTTAGTTCATGGATAACAATGCATCATCTTAGACTAGCGAGTTTTCATATTGATGTCATCCAATCATGAGTGAATTGCAAGAACATGTACACTTCCAGATCATGGTGAGATGATGGAGAAGGAGAAGAAGGAGGAATCATGCCTGAATACTCACTTATAGTTGGATACACAAATGAACCTACCATGGGCAAGCAAAAGGAACACATGTATGCAACCACCTATCAAGACCAAAGATCATTAAAGACCTTGCATCATCAAGCTATATGGAGGAGAAGAGAAAGCATATCCAAGAACACATCTATTACTAAACAAAAATAGCAGCTTGACATTGCCACATTACCAAGCTAGTCCATTTTAGTAGTGTCATGTCAAGTCATGTCATGAGTTGTCATATTCCACATCACTATTGTGGGCTATGTATATTGTAAATGAAATCTATTGTAAAGTTGAAGTCCAATGGACACACATGAATATGAAGAGTCATGTAAGTTGAAAATTCATAGGAAGTTGAATAGTCATGAGGGTATTCAAAGATTTACAAGGGTTAAGCATCACCCCTTGGTTATATACCCCCCTAATTGTATAAGAAAATGACGTTTTTCACCTTGGCTCCTCCCGCAAAGCATCAGAGAGATCATTTAGTTCTTTGAAGATCAAGGAGTGGCTCTAATGTACCATTATTGGGGTTAGTGATGTATAATGTAAATATGTGCCTTGGAGCTTTTTCTTAATTACAAAAGCCTTTTCAGGCCAACATGTTTTCATGCATGACTTATGGATGTTTGTAAGACTATTATGTGAACGTTTGTATTTCATGTCTGATTTCACATGTACTAAGATAGTTGAACTATTTTGGTTATTTTAGTTCTTATCTTATTGGGAATGTGTTGTAATGGTTGTCACTATTATGTCATCCTTGTGGACTATTCCGTGGGATCCTAGATAGACCTTTCCTTGCTTATCAGTTATAGTGATTGTGACAGTTGTGGACTATTCTATTGAATGGTAGATTGATCTTCTCTTGTTTATTGTGTTTAGCAACTGTCACATCCACTGTGGACTATTTCGCTGGATACTAGACAAGCACTTTTCAGTTCATGTGTGTCTCTTCCTAGGTGTTACTATTACCTGTTAGAAAATTATATATTACATAGAAATGGAACACATAAAATATTGAAAAAACACAAGCACAAAAAATGCATAAAACAAGAGAGAGACACAGATATATGTGGTTCACCTAATTTGGGTTACGTCCATGGAGAAACTGTTAGCTACCTATACCAATAGGTTTCATTTTTCATGATTGGCAGGGGAAGTGCCAATATGATCTACTTTGGTGATACAAAGATATCATATTCTTGTGGAAGAAATATACTTACATTTGGTCGATGCTGCCCTACTTTTGAATGGGTGATCCAATAGCCTAAGATGGGTCATGCCATGTTTCAATTTTTGTTGTAGATTAGAGAAAGAAATATGTCCAAACAGTTCAATCTTGGCAGGTAAAGTAGATAGGTAGAGAAAGAAGGTTCCCAACTGTTTAATATGGGGCCTTGGAAGCAATAAGGGTGGCTTTAGATAGAAAATCAAAAGAAAGAAAAGCCAAAGGAAAAGAAAAGGCACAGAAGGGTTTGCAAGTCTAAGTGCACCCTCCTTGGAGTAACAAAAAATGCTAGGAAATAGAGTGGGTAGGTAGATGGGGTTGCAGAAAAAATGGTTTATGGCATTTCACTGGCCTAAGCAAAGGTAAAAACATGGTTCCAGTGCAGATTTCCTATTTCAGCAGTCTTACAGCAACTTAATGAAGCATGTCTAACTTCCAGATTACCCCCCATCACATTCATGGCTAACAGCCCTATGCCACCTATGTTCATGAAAGAAGTCAAAGTCTTTGGTTGGTTCTTGTTTCTTTAAGAGCCACATTTCTTGTGTAAAAATTCTTTTCATTTTGATCTACTTCCTAAAAACTAAGTTGGTTTCATATAACAACTTAGTATTTTACCCCCCTCATCCACCTTTTTTCACTCATATTAACTACTAATCTATCACTATTTAACTCCTTATACCCCCTATTCCCCCTATTACTATGTAAATTTGGCAAAAAACCCAAAATATCTATATATCCCCTTCCCCGAGCATTATAGCTCTATGTATCGTTTTTAATGTTTTCAAACGCTAAAACATTGAGCGCGACCCAAAGAGCGTTGGAAAATTAACCTTGGGATTAATCCGGGATTTGCTTGGATTAATAACCTAAACCCTCTTTGTAAACAAACCTGTGTAAAATTCCATTTTAACACGTAACCCTGCAAAAAACCATAAAAAGCCACTTTTTATAATGTTCCGCCGGGCACACATTTCAGAAAATAATAATATTTTATTTGCCCCGCATTCCGTATTGTCCTTGCATCTCATCACCCCGTCGACCGTCGGATCTGGGCTTTCCCATCCGACGACCCACATTCATATCGGACGGGCCCCGATCACCGAACCTTACCGCCCGAGAAACTGTCAGAGGGTGACGTCAGGCCTCTGCCACGCGTCACCCCCATATTTTCTCGGGCCGCCCTCTGACAATACCATGACCGTATCCAAAGCGGTCTGAGAAAAACTACTTACCGCTTGTGCTTTACCGCCTGTCCACGTCACTGCTACGTCACGCCCACATCAGTTCGACTCGGCGCCCTGTCAGCACCCCCGCCCGCTAGCGCTCCGACATGTCCGCCACCTATGCAATCCCCGTGGACCACTCACAGGCTGCCACATCACTCGATGACATCATGCTGACGTCACCCGACCCTGACCCCACCTGATGACATCATGCTGACATCACCCGACCCTGACCCCACCTGATGACGTCATGCTGACGTCATCCAAAAAAAGCGCCAATAACCCAAAAAGTCCATATTTTAGCAAAAATTCATGTTTTTTGTCACTTTTGCCAAAAAGACTGTTACTCACCTCTGCATGAAAATTACGACCATCCGTCGCCAACCTGCAGAAATTGACCCGAAGACCATTGGCGCCTTAAACCCACCTGCATTTGTGACCATTGCCGGCAATTCACCAGGTATTTATCCAAAGCATCCCCTCCGCGCTTGGTTGTGTCCATAATTCTCCAAAACTGAATTAAAAAGAGTGAGGAACCTTGTATTTACTAGCAAATCCCCGGTGAACAGCATTCGTTTTCAGTTGTAAGGTCGAAATTCACCTGTTGAGCCCACATTTAGTCACATTTTCCTAAATTCACAGTCAGTCCGCGCATTCGTGGACTTAAAACTTGAGCTGCACTAATTCACCGGGAAAACAGTGCTACTAGTCCCTGCAT
>APFE030331754.1:251949-287414 GCA_000404065.3 Pinus taeda | reverse complement strand
TATCACTATTTAACTCCTTATACCCCCTATTCCCCCTATTACTATGTAAAATTTGGCAAAAAACCCAAAAAATCTATGTATCCCCTTCCCCGAGCATTATAGCTCTATGTATGGTTTTGAACGTTTTCAAGTGCAAAAACATTGAGCGTGACCCAAAGAGTGCCAAAAAATTAATCTTGGGATTAATCCAGGATTTGCTCTGATTAATAACCAAAACCCGCTTTGTAAACAAACCTTGCAAATAAACCAAAAAACCCACTTTTCATAAAGTTCCGCCGGGCGTGCATTTCAATGGATAATCATATTTTATTCGTCCGCGCAGTCCGTATTGCCCTCACGTCTCATCAACCCGTCGACCGTCAGATCTGGGCTTTCCCATCCGACGGCCCACATGCATATCGAACGGGCCCCGATCACCGAACGTTACCGCCCGAGAAACTGTCAGAGGGTGACGTCAGGCCTCTGCCACGCATCGCCCCCATATCTTCTCGGGCCGCCCTCTGACAATATCGCGACCGTATCCAGAGCGGTCCGAGAAAACCCACTTACCGCTGTATTATACCGCCTGCCCACGTTAGCGCTACGCCCACCCACGTCACTTCCACTCGGCGCCCTGTCAGCACCCCCGCCCGCCAGCACTCCGACGTGTCCGCCACCTGTGCAATCCCCGTGGACCACTCACAGACTGCCACGTCACTCGATGACGTCATGATGACGTCACCCGACCTTGACCCCACCTGATGACGTCATGCTGACGTCATCCAAAAAAGCGCGCCAATAACCCAAAAAGTCCATATTTTAGCCAATTTTCGCGTTTTTTCTCACTTTTGCTAAAAGAACTATTGCTCACCTCTGCATGTAAATTACAACCATCTGCCGCCAACCTGCAGAAATCGACCCAAAGACCATTGGCACCTCCAACCCACCTGTATTTGTGACCATTTCTGGAAATTCACCAGGTATTTATCCAAAGCTTCCCCTCAGCATTTGGTTATATCCATAATTCTCCAGAACTAAATTAACAAGAGGAAGGCAACCTGTATTTACCAGCAAATCCCCGGTAAACCAGCACTCCTTTACAGTTGTAGGGTCGAAATTCACCTGCTGAACCCACATATAGTCACATTTTCCTAAATTCACAGTCTGTCCGCGCATTCGTGGACTGAGAACCTGAGAGGCACTAATTCACCGGGAAAACAGTGTTGCTAGTCCCTGCAGTTGCTCAATTAACTCTCTTTTGAGCATTTTACACCATTGTCACCACTGTTACCTCATTTTCCCTTACAATTGGCTTTACTTCTGCAAAAATAGCCCTCTGTGTTGTTCTGCCCACTCAAATCAGTTCCAGTACAAGTCATAAATACTGCTTAGCCATGGAAACACCAGTAGCCCTGAATGTTCAACCTCTGAATGCCCCACACAGAGAGCTAGAGTGGAAGGCCCTGGGTGATAGAGATTACCAGATGCTAGACTCAACTGCCATGACTTCCACATTTAATATTCACCTGTTGAATGAGTTAAAAGCCCAATATCTCAGTGGAGCTGATATCTTAGGGATTTGGGACTCCAACCTACCCATTTACAATCTTCCTCAAGTCAATGTCCTCCCAGACTTGATAAATCAATGTCTTTCCAGCTATGATCCATGTCAAAGAGCTGTTCTCAGCCCCTCAGGCTCAGTATTGTTTCATATTACCCCTGAGGCCATTAATGAGATGCTGCACTTTCACACTGAAAATCCCCTAACTCCTGTCTCCATCAATGACTTGATAAAGAAAGGGGGCAAGCTATCCAGTGCTGAGATCAAGAAGATTAACCAGTTATTTATTCAGCTAGAATTTGAAGCTCTGAGTAGAACCCTTCCTATAGCATATCAATATCTCAACGAGCTGGGAAAAATGCTTGTGGATTTGATCAGTTACATCCTGGGTTATGGGAGATATGAGGATGTTGATGAAACCATTATGGCCATGCTGTCCATATTCTCCCCTGGAATGCCTCCTGCTGTGCACTATGATTTTGCTACATATATTGCCAATAAGATTCATGAACAATTGATGAATCTAGAAAGGGAAAAGGTGTTTAGATATACTAGGTACATCTATCACTTGTTCTTGTTTTATCAGCCTGATGCTTTCCCTGTTCCTCTCAAGAAGTTAAATGCCCAGGGAAACCCAAGGTCTGTAGTGTTTTGGTCTTCAGTCTTTCATGATGTATCCTATTCACCTTACACCTACTGTGAATTCATAGACCTTTTTATCCATCCAGCTATGACCTTGTTATTGGGTGTCCCTCCTCCCAGATTGACAGATGAGATGCAAAGGATTCTTCAACTCTCAAAGGTCTACAGCATTGGTGATTGGTACTTTTACCAACACCATACAGTAATCAGAAAATATGGCTGTGAGTTGAACCCTTATAGGCTGCCAAGATATGTCCCTATGAGACTTTTTGCCTTAGAGTATTTTAGGCTGTTTGGAAATACAGACTTTGTCCATTTCCAAAGTAGAAACAAGAAGGTACAACTAAGAGTGAGGAACCAGCTTGGCCCATTTCTATACAACAAAAGGGAGGAAGGATGGAAGGAAGCTGATATGATCCTAGAGACCCTCAAATTACAAACCAGTTTCAAATGGGTACCTTATGACCCTGGTCATTTCATTTCCCTCAAGAGGGTAAAATACAAATTGGGTGGCTATGTTCACGTGAAATTGCCTCATATTGAGAAATATGCCAATTTATTAAGCTAGAAAGAGGGCACTCTAGAAGAGCCAGTGGGTAGAGAGCAAATGCTACAAAGAGAAGCAAAGAATATTGAGAAAGAGGCTGACTTGGAAACTTGTGGGCAGGTTTCCTCTTCCTACCAAAAGCAACTTGGAGCAGCTACCTCATCTTCTACAGCCCAGCAGCAAGCACCCGGAACTGTTCAACAGGAAACAAGCAAGGATAAAGGGAAGCAGATGGAGCAGGAACAGCCACCTCCTATAGCAGAAAAGCAGGTAGAACAGCAAGAAAAAGGGCAAAAAGAGGGGCAACCAATACAGCAAGAACAAACAGCTGAAGCCCCAATATCCACTGAGAAACAGGCTCAAGAGAATGTGCCTCCCAGGCAAGAAAAGACAGTGGAGGCCTCAGTGCTGCAAACTCCACAGAAAGAAGAAAAGGGAAAGAAGAGGGATAGAGAGCAGGAGACTCCCCTCGCCACATCCACAAATCAAGGGGAGAAAAGGTAGAGAATGAATCCCCTCTTCGAGGAAGAAATGCCTATTGGGCAATCATTGGGCATGGGCCCACCGAGCATGGAGGCATCTGCCAGTTCCTTTCAGCAAGAACAAGAAAGAACCCTTGGAGGAGAGGTCAGCTCCTCAAGTCAGCAAAGGAGAGCTGAGACAGACATCAAGCAACAATTCATCGACATTAAAAGGAGAAATGAGCCACTCAAGCTCCAGATCTACAACCAATTGCTTAAGATGGCCCCTACCAATCAGCAGAGGCTTATGTCAGCCTACGACATAACAGAAGGGAAAATGACCATGAGTCATTTCATGCCAACCATGCTATAGCCACAGTCAGCTACAGACTATATAAGAACCAACCTTGAGGTTCTTGCCAAGGACATCCACCCTATGGACCAAATAGAACTTCACAAGCAAACGGGTGAGATGGTATATTCAACACTGGCAGATAAAACCTTATTGGCAAATAGGTTGGAAAACAGCCTGAACAATACAGCTGCCCAACTTGAGTTGGAGAAGGCATCCTCTCAGGCCAAAGACAACAAGATCAGGTCTTTGGAGGATATAATCATAGAGCTTGGGCATGATCCAAAGGATCCAAAAGCTATACAAATGCTGCTAAAAATAAGAGATGCAGACCTTACAGCTCTAAGAAAGATGATTAAAATCCCAGCAACCCTTCACCCTCAAATCTAAGAGGTTTCCCAGCAAAGACAGGACCAGGATGTAGCAACATTTCTGGTAGGACTGCACAAGCAGCTAGTGCAAACACAAGGGAAGCTAGAAGAGACAGAGGCTGCACTGTAGGCAACCCTACAGCAGAAAGAAGGAGGTCAAACTTCTCAGCCCCCTCCAGAGATCATAAACCTTGAGGAGCCCCCACAGGCTACTGCTCCTCCCACGGGGCAGACAACTCCATCAACATCAGCACTAGCACCAACCTCAGAGCAGGCTCCGAGCCTTGATATGCAGAAGTTGATGAGTGAAATCAAGATCCTAGAATCCCAGATGATAGAGCTAAATGAAGCCAAGGAGAATTTAGCTAAGCTAAATGAAAAATATGACAAATCCAAGCAGAATGTAGCTGAAAAAGGGAGAGAAATAAAAGCTCTCAAAGAGAAGATAAAGGAGCTGGAGAAAGAGCTCGCCCTTTACAAAGTGGTGGTTGAGGTCAAGACAGTTTTGTGGGCCAACATTGGCCAATCAATAACAGATCAGTGGCAGTATATTGAGACTATCCATGAGAAAATGGAGCTCATAGGCAAAGCACAGAAGGAAGTCCATAGAGCAAGGGCATGTCTAGGCAATATGCCTGAGATAGCCAACATAATGATCAACGTTCTTAATAACCACACAGGTCCTCAGCTGGCAGCAATAGGAATATCCAATAGAACTGAAACCATCCAGCTAATAAAAAGGGTACTCACATTGAAAAGCCTGGTACAAACATTGGATAGAAGAAGCCAGGACATGCAAACGGAAGTCAATAGATTCATGGATAAGTTTGCAGCATTACAGAGCAGAGGTCTTCCTGGCTTGCTGAATAGCGCAGGGAGACTACTATCACATGAGAATTATGCAAAAAGGGTGAACACATTTTCCCCCAATCAGATCACTCAAGGATCAAGTACTTTAGAGGTAACAGGGCCAACATCTGGGCAAAGTCTCTATGACAGAGTAGAGAACTTATTTTTTATTATGAATGAGATCAAACATTTGTTTGAAGTTCCTCCAAAGTTCTACAAATACACAGAGGTAGATGAAACCTTAGATGCAATTTTGAGAAATCAATTGCCTACATAGGAGTGGTGGACCAGAATGATACAGTTGTTGCTGTAAACAGGAGGCTTTCATCAAAGTTTTTCCATCAAAAAACATAAGTCATCATGTTCAGAAAATGTGATGCATACACTATGACTGAAGAAGAGTGGAATGAGCCAACTCAGCAGGAAGATTCGGCCACTAAAAGCAACACTGGCAGCTACAGGTAACAGGGCCGAGAAAGCTACAGCATGACAAAGCATGAAGACACATCATTCAGTATTAATGCAGAACGCTCAACCAACTCAGTGGCCTCCAAAGGTCAAGAAGATTTCTGACAGAATTAAAGACTATTTATTTTATATTTAAGGCAGCAATAACTTCCTTATCCGCTATTTTGTAAAATTGGTGAGCGTATTTAATTTATCAAGTGACTCAGCGGTTCAGATATTTTGTAAAAACCAATTGTATATATTCCCCCTCGCATAAGCTTGCAGGGGTTGTTGTTTCTTGTTAAAAAAGGAGAACTCGGCTGTTATTTCTGGAAGAATAATATAAACAAATCTTGGAGTTTACAGGAATTGGGTCTTACTGATGCATGCTGTCTTGGAACCATTGAATGCTATAGGATTCTAGTGCTATGGCTTAATATAATAAGTGTTCTCTATCTCTGTTAATATTTTATTATTTTTTTAACTCACATCTCTCATATGTTGTTCTAAATCTAGGAAGAAAGAAAAAGAATAGCTTATGATTTGTCCATGGAGACACCCTGATCTCAATCTGTCTTTACTATAAATGTTTTCTATGACTTTCAGTTGTTTAATTGGAATTCTTAACTGCTCCAATAAACCCTGAATATTTCACAGTTACTATTTAGTAATGCATGTATGCTACTAAGTAGAAATTGTTGTTCAAATTGTTATCACACTGTCCGTAATTCCATTTCCCATTGTTTCACCCACTAATCAGAATTTATATTAAGAATAGCCATCTAGCCTTGCAGTAAAACTTTCTCCATCACAGGCACCAGGACTGTCTCAGATTTCTGACTCCATATGCCCAATGGACTAGAATCTTTCACACATTTCATGCCCTTCTCACAACAACAGTTCACAACCAAAGTCTCAAACAAAAAACTGAAACTTATAACTAGCCTAAAATATTCACAAAACAGAGCTAAAACTTAAAGAGAGAGCCCTCTCTGATTATAGGTAGGCTAGGACTATACTCCAAAGCTTGGTTAGTGGTTACCCCGGCCGTATTCCCTTGGGAGTCATAGGGAACAACCTGGGTGTTAACAGAAACAACCAGTCCTTCTTTTTATATTATCCAACAAAATGAAGAGATACAACCTATAGGAGATCCATTGTAGTTCCCTCTTCGCTCTCACACAATCTCCTCCCTCTTTCTCACTCAAAAGACACATATACACAACTGCAATACAATTCCCTGACATATAGAAAGGGGTTTCCTTCTAGGGGAAAAAAACCCTAAATTAAACATAACTTATACCATTAGATCATCTTCCTAATGAATGACTTTGATTAACTACAAAATTACAATATTTTACAACAAACATTTACATCTATTTTTAGCTTCAGCGGTGCTACCTTCAAACCCTCATCAGGGGCCCATTGGCCCCCGAACCCCCGCAGGAAGGAGGGGAAGTCCACCCCTTTGCGTGGAGGGGTGTACAGGCTTCCTGGGGTATACATCTGGCTGAAACAAAGACCTATGAATAAATAAGATAATCAAGCTCCACACCCAACATTACCTCTCACTTAGAGGCTCACTTTTCTTCTCCCTTTTGTAGTAAGAGAACCTAGACATAGTTGTATTGCACACTCACTAGGCACACTCACCTTGATTTTCAAAGATGCCATTGCATCACCCTCTTGTGCTAACAGTTAGAGCCATGGAAAATATTTAAGTATTTGGCAACCAGACCATTATACCGGATGGGACTCCAACACCAAACAATGTGAGGTCTCATTGGGAATTCATATTAGGGAGATCCCCTTAATGTTGGTAGGTTCAACACCGTCAACAGTCTGCAAACATGTCACGGTACTATTTTAAAAGGTGAATGAATTCTTATCATTCTTGCAGAGAACATGTACTGAGGTTTACATATATAAGATCATCTTGAGTTCCCAAATCAACTTGTTCATATGATAGCTTTGAGATTTGAGTCTTAGTACTAACAAGTCCTCTGAATTGGTTTTGCAAGTTGTTGGGCAACTTAATTGCTTAAATTGCTTTCATTAAATTATCAACCAGGGAAACTCGTAAGCTTGTGATGATGCCAGCAAAATATATGCAGGAGTAGGCAACTAACTCTATGTCTAACTAAATGATTTATGATTCAAGATAATATGCAAGGGAAGAGGCTCCTAATTGAGGAGGTCCTAGTTGTCCTTCCCTATAGTATTATAGATTGAAAAGAAATCATTGATTACATAAAAATAGAAAGTTGAAATAAAGACAAGAGAATGAATTCAATTGTTGTTCAGATTCAAATAGAGAGAGAGACTAACTTAGTCCCTTGATTGTACCCTCATATACTTATCCAAACTAAACTAAGATTCATTCATAAGCATAAGAAATGAAATAACTTGAAACTTAAAAGTAAAAGAATGAATTTCAATTATCATGCAAATCAAATAGAGAGAGAGAGCCTAACTTAGACCCTTGGTTGTCCCCTCATATGCTGATAAGATTTCAATTTAAAACCCATTCATCAATCAAAAACAAATCCTCAAACATCTAGGTAATTAAATGAAATAAGATCTATTATGAAATAAAATGTTTCTTTGATCCTTTTAGAGTGAGCTCAATTCTTTTAAGAACAAAGTGACAAGATATTCCATATTCTACATTAAGACAATATATATCTAAAACTATAGAATGGAAATTTATGTAAAATAAAGCTTTATTCTATTCCATCATAAGTTGGATACATGCTCCAAGATTCCTCTCTTTTGGAATGGAGGAGGTGATCCTATTTATACAAAAACTATGATAACCACCTCATCAATGTAGACCCGCTATTCCCTCCTTTGACCCACATATTTCTCAACCAATGGTGACACATAACCCTATCCTCCATGATCTCCTCCCTGAGGCCCATGATCTTCTCCATGAGGTTCATGATCTTCTAAAATTCGAATTTGAACATAGAGTTCCACATAAGGATGCCTTGGAAGCTTCCTTTGTACCTACACATATCAACAAACTCATTCTAATTGTTAGGTATAAGTATAAGCATATTATTTTCTAAAGTTTAACCATAAATCCACTTTAAAATGTTAAGAATTAATAAACTTTGGAAAAGCATAGTTATAACCCAATGATGAGGTAAATGTAATGATGTGGTGGTGGAATGGAGGTGATATGAAGGTAATATGGAAGTAATGTGAAGGTATTGGTGAATAATGGAGTGAGAATAAGGACTATTTTGAGGCCCAACACAAGCCGTAAAGTTTTTCCAGATACACCACACCTTTAGGCATAGTTTTCCCTTTCATTGCATCAGTTGCTTCCTGCAAATCCTTATCATGCTTATCTTCTTCAATGGACACATCTTTAAACATTTTTGTGTTAGCGACAAAATGCAACATCTATTGGTCATCATTAAAAACGTGAAAGTTATTTACATTGTCTGGCATAGATGGCTTATATATTCTATAGACAAACCATTTCTCAAAGATGACATCCTAACAGTTGTGTTAGCTAATGTCTGCAATAGTATTTCTAATTCTATGAACATAAATAATAATAAAATCTTTAAAATGAGTAATAATACACCATAACTCTTGCTGGTAGTCTTTTAAACTTGGTGAAACACAGTGGATAATATCCCGTGCCTAGCGAGTGATAACCTCTAAGTCACCAATTACCTTGAGTATATCTACCTTAAGGTCAATGACCTTCTTTAATCCTAGAACTCGTGATTCATATTCAATAGTGTTATTTGTGCACTTGAACTCAAAATGACATGATATAATATACTTCTTGTTATGTGGGTTTGTGAGAATGAAACCAGCTCCAGAGCCATCCTAAGTTTTTAAACGATCGAAATACAAAGTCCAAATATCATTATCTACTAAGCCAGTTCCTATACTATTATTACTATGTACATCTATGTTACAAGATTGATTAGCACTAGTTGGAGTACAAGGAAGGAGCTCCAATTGTGTATTTGGTGGGATGGGTGGCGTTTTTTATTTTTAAAAATTGTGATCGACTTCTCAAAAAAAATTCCCAAAGATTACATTTGCAAAGCCAACGGACTCGTTATGACCCTCAAGTGGTGTCACAATATATTTCACGGAGGGCACACTTTCTACTTGAATATGGTTGTTTCTACCCTTATATGGAAGCCATAAGTGTGACCAATATGTTATAAAGTACCCTTGTAACTTACTAGACCAATCTCTACTCAATAGTAATACACAGGCTTTAGGGATGTCCATAATAACAATATTGATACATTGGTGTACTCTATGATCTAATGACAAACATATAATAACATTGTTGAGTTCACCATTTTTCCGGACTAGCGATGTGTCCAATTGAATGATTTGTGCATTATTTCTATCCCATTTAGAATTATTTTTCTTAGCAACGGATAATAGCATTACATTCTGTTGTACTATTTAACAACCCCCCATTTGTTATATTATTTGTTAGTATTGTATTAATAAATGGGGACCCTTTATTTTTTTTCAAAAATTAGCAAATAAGATCTTTCCTTCTAAAACCATTTGGAATAAAACTTTGGATAAACCTAAGATATCAAACCAAGTCACTTTGTGATTAGGCATTCCCACTTTATCGCAAATCACAGGATCTAAAGCAACAAAGGTTAGTCATGAGGCAGAATCTATGAGATGCGATAAAAGAAACCCCCGTAAAAGACCCAAAGACAACATTAAACTTTTTATAAAATCTAAGGCTTAAGATATTCCTTAAAAGTATTCATCGCAATCACATCACGGATTTTACAAAGGGCACAAACACGCAAACCACAAGAAAATGTGAAATTCATTGTGGTAAGGACCCGACAGAATATTAAAACTGTTATAAAAATTCAATCGGATCCAACATACCATAAGTAATTGATATATTGGTCGATGACATTCCTGCATTCTATGGTCTAATTCTATGTAGAGACTGGTCTAAGAAACTCCATGGATATTTTGCTACAGAGTGGTCTCACATGTGGCTTCCATATAATGGAAAGCCAAACCAAATGCAAGTTGACCGAGAAAAACACAAGAAACACACAGTAACTAAATTTGAAGGTGATAATGAGCCACTAGCATTCAATAATAATATTATTGGAAACTATTCAACTGAGTCATTTTTAGGGAAATTTAAAGCACATGAGTCTCCCTTTTTGGATAATGTTGTCACCTCACAGATTGAAAATTTCTCACAGATAGATGCTTCCAAGTGTAAAATTTTTGTAAATAAACCTGTAGCTAATACTTTATTTTGGACTTTATACTTTGATGGCTCCAAATCTAATGATGGTGCAGGAGCTAGTTGCATTTTAATCAACCCAGAAGGAGAAGAAACCATGTTAGCTTGAAAATTAGAATTCGAGTGTATAAATAATACTGCAGAATAGGAGCCATTGGTTCAAGGATTATACAAAGTAATTAGCCTCGACATCAAATATCTGTAGGTTTTTGGAGATTCAGAAATTATCATTAAACGAGTAAGAAATACTATTCACAGCCTTTCTGGACATCTTAAGCATTATCAATCATTAGTCCAGGATCTTACATCACATTTTTTGGCATTTAATATTTCTCCTGTACCTAGAATGAAAAATGCCAGTGCAAATCTATTAGCTGATGTTGCATCAAAACTCATACCATCTGAGGATTATAACCCTGATAGGTTTTCCATTGAGTTAATTTTTAAACCTTCCATTCCTGACAATGTCACTAATTGGCGAGTCTTCAATGATTATTATGATATTGTAAATTTTCTAACATCAAAGGGGTCATACGATGACCAAATCATAGATGAAAATGAGCATGAACTTCAGTTAAAGTAGAAGGATGGGGAAAATCTAATACCTAAATCCGTAGTCAAATTAGAAGATCTTTATGATCTCAAAGACAGTTTCAAGAAGTAACTAATGCCAAAATTCAAATCTCAACCTTGAGATTTGAATTAGTGAACCTCGGAATTGATGACAATCCTCAGAACATTAATCTAGGCCTTGGTCTAACCTTTGATGAAAGATCATCATTCATTTGATTATTGAAGAAATACAAAGGTATCTTCTCTTGGGATTATTCTGATCTTAAAACTTATGATACTTTTGTCATACAACACACCATTGCTATGATCTCTAATGCTAAACCAGCGCAATAAAAAATAAGGAAGATTCACTTGAACCTTTAAAGTCAAATCAAATGAGAGCTAAATAAACTCCTAAAGGCTAGAATCATATTTCCTATTAGGCATTCGAAATGGGTGTCCAATTTAGTGCCTATTAGGAAAAAGAATGGTTACATTCATATATGCATAGATTTTAGAAATTTGAATAAAGCATGTCAGAAAGACAAATTCCCATTGCCAACCAAGGAACAAGTGCTGTAGTCAGTGTCTAGTTCTGAGCACATGTCTTTTCTTGATGGGTTTTTAGGATATAACCAAATCCTGGTTCATCCAAATGATAGATTAAAAACCACGTTCAGAACTAAATCGGGTACATATGCTTATTAGAAAATGACTTTTGGTTTGATTAATGCAGGTGCCACATTTCAAAGATCTATGTATATAGCCTTTAGAGGACTCATTAACAAATCAGTTTTTATTTACCTGGATGTTACCACAATCTATTTTAGGAAGAGAAGCAACCATTTGAACGACCTCAAGCAGATCTTCGAACGATGTAAAAAATATGGGATCTCGCCCAATCCAAACAAGTCTTATTTTTCCTTAAGTGAAGGTAAGATTTTAGGGTTTGTCATATCAAAAAAGGGTATTTATATTGATCTAGAAACGATTAAGGAAATTGAGAAAATCCCCTTACCCCATAATAAGAAATCCATGCAGTCCTTCTTTGGTCAAATAAATTTTGTAAAAAGATTTGTCCCTAACTTTTCACAGATAGTTTTACCTTTACAGTCTATGATTAATACAATTTCAGTTTTCAAGTGGGGTCACAATGAGAGAGAAGCATTTGATCGAATCAAACAAGCTATTATCAATGCTCCCTCCCTGACAAATCCCAAATTTTCCAATCATTTTATTTTATATACATTTTCATCAGAAACATCATATGCGGTCGTTTTGACGCAACTCAAGGATCAACAGATTGAAGTGTTAGAAAATTGTATATTACAGAGCAATGGAACACATAAAATATTGCAGAAATATAAACACAGAAAGCGCATGAAACAAGAAATACACAAATATACGTGGTTCATCCAGTTTGGGCTACACCCACGGAGAAACAGCTAGTCCTTCCTTTTATATTATCCAACAAACTGAAGAGATACAACCTACAGTAGATCCGCTATAATTCCCTCTGTATCCTCTCTCTTCCTCACTCAGAATATAGATCTGCATAGACGTAATACAATTCCCTCATATATAGCGAAGGGTTGCCTTCTAGGGCAAAAAAACCTAAATTAAACATAACTTCTACCATCAGATCTCCGCCTAATGAATGACCCAGATTGACTACGAAATTAAAACATTTTACAAGGAAGCTGCCCCCTCCTAAACCCCCCTTGCAGTGAATATTTTATGGGCGGCATTTCTGCCCCATTACGAACTAGGATCCAATGCGGCGATTACCTTTGAATACAAAAGATAATCAGGCTCCACACCCAACAATCTCCCACTTGGAGACTGATTATAACAACTCCATCGCTGCTTCATTTGTTGGACAATGGCTCTACTTTGGACCTGGCTATTTCTCATATTCTTCATCATACTTGAACACCAATTGAAACTGAGCAGATTCTTAGTTTCTCCCTGGTTACAACTTTTTTTAACATATCTGCAGGATTCTAGCGTGTATCCTTTCTAGCTTCAATTGTCCATCTTCCAACACTGACCGTATGAAATGGTACTTG
The DNA here is from genome assembly GCA_000404065.3 of Pinus taeda. Taxonomy (NCBI): domain Eukaryota; kingdom Viridiplantae; phylum Streptophyta; class Pinopsida; order Pinales; family Pinaceae; genus Pinus; species Pinus taeda. Next base: position 274,306 of record APFE030331754.1, on the reverse strand, counting down.
AGTTGTATATGTTTGGTCTTGGAATGAAATGCAGAGTTCTTTTCAAGATGTATGGCACTCTGGCTATCACTGTATAACTTGCCCAACTCTTGCTTCTTACCCAATTCATCCAGAAACCTTTCTAATCAAATCATTTCTTTACTAGCCTCTGTAGCAACAACATACTCTGCTTCTGTTGTTCAGAGTGCAACAACACTTTGTAGTTTTGATACCCAAATGACAACTTTTCCACCTACAGTAAACACATACCCTGTTGTGCTCCTCTTGTTATCTCTATCACACTCCATATCTGCATCAACATATCCCTGTAGAGCAATGTTTGAAACACCAAAGCATAATGCTTGATTTATGGTACCTCTCAAATACCTGAGAATCCACTTCACCACCATCCAATGTTCTTTTCCTGGATTGTTCATGTACCTGCTTACAACTCCCACTGCATGTGCAATATCAGGCCTTGTGCAGACCATTGCATACATTAAGCTTCCAACTGCTGATGCATATGGAACTTTAGACATATGAGCCATTTCTTCCCGAGTCTTGGGACACTCCTCCTTACTTAATTTGAAATGGATATCCAAAGGTATACTAACCAGTTTTGCATTCTGCATATAAACCTTTTCAACACCTTTTCTATGTACTCACTTTGAGACAATGTTAATTTGTAATTCTTCTTGTATCTATTTATTTTCATACCAAGAATTTGTTTTGCAGCACCCAAATCCTTCATTGCAAATGAGTTCGCCAATTTTATTTTGAGCACATTTATTTCTTGCATGTTAGAACCTACAACAAGCATGTCATCTACATACAATAACAATATAATATAGCTACCATCATTTTGCCTTTTGAGATAAAAACAATGATCACAGTGACATCTAGTATAACCTTGTTCAGACATAAACCTGTCAAATTTTAGATACCACTGCCTTGGAACTTGTTTTAAGCCATACAAGCTCTTCTTCAACCTACACACTAGTTTCTCCTTCCCCTTTACCTCATATCCTTGTGGTTGCTGCATATATATCTCTTCCTCCAAATCCCCATGGAGAAAGGTTGTCTTTACATCTAACTTCTCAAGATGAAAATCTCCAGTTCCTACTAAACTTAAAATAGTTCTTATTGAAGACATTTTAACAACAGGAGAAAATATCTCATCAAAGTCTATACCCTTTTTTTGTGCAAACCCTTTCACCACAAGTTTAGCTTTATACCTTTTTCTACCTCCATCTTCTTCCTTCAATTTGTAAACCCATTTATTCTGCAATTCTATTTTACCTATAGGCAACATGACTAAGTCCCAAGTATGGTTATGTGCTAAGGAGTCCATCTCTTCTTTCATGGTTTGCTCCCACTTCTTCCTGGTTTCTATCTGCATTGCTTCTTCATAACATTCTGGTTCACTAGAATCAGTCAACAATACATAATATAATGAAGGAGAGTATCATTCAAGGGGTCTACTTATCCGAGTAGATCTTCTAACACCACTTTCAGGTGTTTGAGGTGCTTGTTACTATTGTGGTTGTTGTTCTGGATGTTGATCATTATGATTTTCAGGCACCATCACTTTTTCTGTGATCTCGTCAAACATTGTGTATTCTTTGTTTTCTTTTTCCTGTATTTTTTCTTGTAGCTGATCCTTATACAAAAACTTTTCATTGAATATGACATCTCTGCTCCTAATGATTTTGTGTTTTTCATAATCATAAAAGTGATAACCAAAATCATTAACACCATATCCAATAAAAGTACATTTCTTTGATTTTGCCTCAAGCTTTGTTCTATTTTCTTTATTAATGTGGACAAAGACTTCACAATCAAAAGTCTTTAAAAAAGAGTAGTTTACCTTTTTACCTGTCCATGCCTCCTCTGGAATACCACCATCCAAGGAACTTGAAGGCCCTCTGTTTATTAGATAAACAACGGTATATATAGCATCTGCCCAAAATTATAAAGGCAATCCTGCATGTAATCTCATGCACCTTGCACGCTCCATGATTATCCTGTTCATCCTTTCTGACAAACCATTTTCTCGTGGTGTTCGTGGAACTGTCTTCTCTCTGCGAATTCCATTCTTTGAACAGTGCCTATCAAACTCTTTGCTACAATATTCACCTCCATTGTCTGATCTGAGACACTTCAACCTTTCTCATGTCTCATTTTCAACCAAAGATTTCAATTTCTTGAAAGTATCAAATACACCAGATTTATTTCGAATACAATAAATCCAGGTTTTTTTGGTTGCATCATCAATAAAAGTAACATAATAACGAGAGCCACCAAGAGATGATACCTAAGTAGGTCCCCATACATATGTATGCACAAGCTCTAATTTTTCGCTCTTATTTTCTTTCCCAACTCTGAGGAATCTGACTCTCTTCTGTTTTCCATAAACACAATTCTCATAGAATTTTAAATCAACATGCTTCAAACCTGACAACAAATCTCTTGAGTGAAGAATCTGCATCCCTTTCTCACTCAAGTGCCCGATCCTATGATGCCACACTGTCGTATCTTCTCCTATAGAGGTTAAAGAATTAACAAAATTAGAAATACCATTGCATAAATACAATGTACCAACCTTTTCTCCTTTTTCTGTTACTAGGGATCCTTTAGCGACCTTCTAGTTTTTATATGTAAAAGTAGTCACACAGCCTTCACCTCCCAACTTCCCTATTAAAATTAGATTTTTCTTTAGATCTGGAACATGCCTTACCTCCTTCAATAGCCATTGATTTCCATTACGCTATTTTATGAAAACTGTACCCATTCCAATGATTTTATAGGGTTTATCATCACCCAATTGAACCTGTCCAAAATCTCCTTAAAAATAATCATGAAAATGTTTCCTATCAGGTGTGGCATGGAATGAGGCCCCTGAATCTACCACCCAGGCATGAATAATATTTTCTAAAGAAAGAATCAAAGCATCTTGCAACACAACACCTATTACATTCGCTTCATGATTATTTTCTTGCTGCATGTCTCCTTCTTTTCCCTTCTGAGACTTGTAGTGTTTCTTCAGGTGTCCTTTCTTCCCACATTTCTAGCACACTATCCCCAATTTGGACTTGGATCTGCCTTTTCTTGACTTAATGTGATATCCAGGGTTCTTTCCTCTTTCCATTTTTCTTCCCCTAGTCTCTACAGTAAAAGAATTACTTGATGTCTCACCAGAGCTTTTCCGTCACATTTCCTTGCTAAGGATTGCACTGACAACATCATCAAACTTTAAAGTACTAGATCCAAAGATAGAGTTACTAATGGCCATAACTAAACCATTCCAACTTTTTGGCAATGAGCACAGAATTAACATAGCCCTAACTTCATCATCAAAAGTTACCCCTACAGAACTTAACTGACTGGTAACTGTATTAAATTCATTTAAATGATTAGCAACAGATCCACCTTCTGACATTTTCATATTAAATAAATTATTCATAAGAAATACCTTATTTGAGTTCGAGGGTTTTTCATATAGTTTGGCTTATGTCGACATTAAACCCTCTATTTTCGTTTCCTTCAAAATATTAAACGCTACTGACGTAGCTAGGCACAACTGTATTGTTCCAAGTGCCTTTCTATCAAGAATATACCATTATGTGTCTGTCATACTCATCAACTTCTTTTCCTTTCCACTCATTGGTTGGTATAGATATCTCTAATACGAATAATCTTCCATCTGCATCTTCCACAACTGGTAGTTTTGGATGTTAAAATTTTTCGACCCTAAACGTACCATCTTCCACCATTGCTCCCACTTGAACCAGGAACCCTTCTCTCCTGCACATTTATTAGCCAAACAGAGCTTCAGCTCTAATACCATTTGTTAGAAAATTGTATATTATAGAGCAATGGAACACATAAAATATTGCAGAAATATAAACACAGAAAACACTTAAAATAAGAGAGACACAGATATACATGGTTCACCCAGTTTGGGCTACATCCACGAAGAAACAACCAGTCCTTCCTTTTATATTATCCAACAAACTGAATAGATACAACCTACATCAGATCCACTGTAATTCCCTCTTCGCTCTCAATCTCCTCTCTCTTCCTCACTCAGAATACATATCTACATAGACGTAATAGAATTCCCTAATATATAGCGAGGGGTTGCCTTCTAGGGAAAAAAACCATAAATTAAACATAAATTCTACCATCAGATATCCGCCTAATGAACGACCTAGGTTGACTACAAAATTACAACATTTTACAAGGAAATTTTACATCTATTTTCAGCTTGGGGGGCGCTGCCCCCGATCCCCCCGCTAGGGGGGGGCTCCCAAAGGTCGCAGTCGCCCCCCCTTGTAGCGAATATTTTATGGGTGGTGTTGTTGCCCCATTATGAACTAGGGCCCAATGTGGCGATACCTTTGAATACAAAAGATAATCAGGCTCCACACCCAACATGAAGCACCAATTTCATTCTTTAGTTCAAATCTACAAGGTGCTGAGTTAAATTACTTTGCTATGGAAAAACATGCCTTTGTTGTTTTTAAGTCAATAAAGCACTTCTCCTTAAAAATCACACCAAAATCATAGTTCCATTCCCAGAAGTAAGGAAATTACTGGTGCAAAGGGAAGTAGGAGAAAAAAGGGCCAATTGGGTAACTGCAGTACAAGACTATGATGTCAAAATCAAACCAACTAAAATTGTTAGGGGTCAAGGTTTTTGCAAAATGTTAGTTGGAGCATCCAACTTACCCACAGAAGAAGATTCAGGTGATCATACAAATATCTAAGTTAAGCCTCAAAGATACTAAATCCCAATATGCTGACCTCATCTTTTATTTAAAAAATGGATATGCCCCTATGCAGCTCAGTTACAAAAGAAAAAGGGATTTGAGATTAAAGGCAAAGTGATATGAAACCGTCAATGATGTTTTGTTTAGAAAGAATTATGATTCTGTTTTACTAAGGTGCCTTAAAAAATCTGAGGCATAAAATGTTTTACAGGAACTCCATGATGAACTAGCTGGTGGACATTTTGGAGGAGACACAACAACACATAAAATCCTGCATGCTAGCTATTATTGGCCAACCTTGTTCAAAGATGCACATGAATATGTAAGGAAGTGCAAAACCCATCAAACTGCTGCTAGAAGACAAATGAAACCTGCATTTCCATTATAGTCGGTCAACATTGAACAACCATTTGAGCAATGGGGACTGGACATAATAGGTGATATCGTTGCTCACTCTTCAAAGCAACATAGATACATCTTTATAAAAAATTATTACTTTACTAAATGGGTGGAAGCAATTCCACTAAAAGTGGCCAATTATGAGAAAATCATTGAATTTATTGATCAATTTATTATTACTAGATTTGGCCTACCAACTTCCCTCATGTTTGACAATGCATCTTATTTCACAGGCAACACTATGACAGAATTCACTCTCAAAAGAGGTTTCAAACTTAAATATTCTGCTAACTATTATCCTTAGGGAAATTGTTTAGCTGAATCAATCAATAAAAACCTCATTTGGATCATTAAACAAACTATTGAACAGAGTCAAAGAAACTGGCATAAATCTCTAACATTTTCTCTATGGGCAGATCAGTAACATAGAAGGCCTCAATAGGCACTTCTCCATTTAATCTGGTCTATGGGAAAGAAGTTTTCCTTCCTACAAATGTAGCTATTCCCTCTCTAGCCCCGGTTCAATTTATTGAAGAAACTCCTTCTTCTTTTTTTCAATTAAGGCAATCACAAATCCTCAAACTCAAAGAAGAAAGAGGGAACACCAAAATCATACATGCCCATCATCAATAGTTAGTTAAATATTTCTTTGATGCAAATTCTATAAGTCCAAAATCATTTCAACTTGGAGACCTTGTATTAAAGTGAGATAAATCACACGAGGAAAAAGGTAAGGATAACAAATTCCAAATAATGTGGCTTGGACCATTTTAGATTGTAGAACAAATCGACCCATCATTGTTTCTATTGCAAGATTTAAAAAGCAACAGAGATTCTTTGCTTGTGAATGGGAAAATTTAGAAGAAATATTTTTCATAGGAGATAACCTCTTCTATCCCTTGTACACTATCACCTTTACTTTTCCTAGGAAAATAAAAGTTAAATAGTATTTACTTTTTGCCTTACAATAAAAAATATCTTGAAATATTTTTGATTTTTCGCTTTTATAAGTAGAGATTGTTAAGGAAATAATTATAACATTTGAAAATTAACTAGGTTCCATCTCTCTGAAATATGGTTGTTTGCACCAAAATTATTTATTCTTTGAGAAACCTCTAACTTTATAAAGAAAATTTTGTTTAACTATCAGTTAAGAAAAGTATCTTTAACAAAGTAAAGACTCTTTGCAGATAAGCATCTTCAACTCTATAATTGTCATCCAGAACTCTTAAGGAGCCAATCTTTCTCCCCATCCAATGAACTTTTCAGTTTTTAGAGTGTAATTCTAAAATATACTAAAACTTAAAAGATAAGAGGTCTCATCAAGAGTCTGCTTACCATGTTCATAGGGAAATAATAGATTGACATTACCAATACTGCATATCAAAACAGGGTAATGGCTTGAGATTATTTTAATCAAAAGACAAGGGGTCTCATCATGAGCTAGCTTGTCCAATTGAATTACAACCAGTGAATGGAATTATCACTATTTGGCCACCAAACCAAGACAATGACTTTTAAGTAATAAAAAAGAAAAAATAAATTGCAAAAAAATAAATTGTTTAAAAAAGGAAAAAAGAGGAGAATAAGTATATGATTTTGAATTTATCTCTAAAAACTGCACTCTTATCTAGATGGGACACTGAATCATTCATGGTTAAAAGGTAACCTTGTCGAGGCTGTGGACACTTTCTGGCAACAAAGGCTCTACCTGTGGCAAATGAGTACATCTAAAATTTGGTCTACAAGAACTCCCTACTTTATCTTTATACTAAGTAAAGACTGATATATACAAAGGAATTTTCATTTTGAAGAGGATATCAAATGAATTATAATTAAGTGAGTTTATTTTTTATTTTATTCAAAGAAAGGTTACTTATCTTAAATTTCATGCAATTCCTATTTCTTGAAGTATTTTAATTTTCAAAGTTTTAGAAATTTCAAAATTATCAGAGATAATTGGTTCTTCTAGTGAATCGCCAATTGTTGTACTGTTTAACAACCCCTCATTTGTTATATTATTTGTTAGTATTGTATTAATAAATGGGGACCCTTTAAAAAAATTTCAAAAATTAGCAAATAAGAGCTTTCCTTTTGAAACCATTCGGAATAAAACTTTGGATAAGCCTAAGATATCAAACCAAGTCACTTTGTGATTAGGCATTCCTACTTTATCGCAAATCACAGGATTTGAAGCAATAAAGGTTAGTCATGAGGCAAAATATGCAAGATGCGATAAAAGAAACCCCTGTAAAAGACCCAACGATAGCATTAAACTTTTTATAAAATATAAGGCTTAAGATATTCCTTAAAAGTATTCATCGAAATCGCATCGCGGATTTTACAAAGGGCACAAACACACATACCAGAAGAAAATGCAAAATGTGATGTGGCCAAGACCCGATGGAATATTACAAATTTTATAAAACTTCAATTGGATCCAGCATATTGTAAATACCTATTTTAATGAAACAAGCCTCCGCATAAAGGAAATGTGCTCTAAAAGGTAAAATGTATGCCGCCCATCACAAATCGCAAAACACTAAATAAACTTTGAATTTCTCTATTCACGATCTTTCCGATATTGCGGTTTGTGATTTGAGATCTTTCCAATATTGCGATTTACGATATTGCGATTCATCACAATCACAAGATTTGTATCGGATAACACAACTTATTTGAAATAGCATTTTTAAATCTTGTGATGTGATATTCTGACAAGACATGAAGGAAATCTTATGTAGGCCTTAATGCATAGTTAGTGAGGTTTAAATGCATTTATTTGTTTAATTTCTCAAGTATGATGGATATACTTTTATTCGTGTTTGAAATAAAATCTCCATCCTTACATTCTTTCATAATTTACTGTGCTAATTGTGTTTCCGCTTACACTTACCGCTTTGCGTTTTTATCCTGTTTTCTCCATTTGCCCGAATTTCAGGAAATTTTCGAAGAAGACAACTTGCAGAAATGTTTAAGAAAGGAAAAAAGACCGCAGGGGCTACTTCGTTTGAGGAGTCAAACATGAAACCACTATTTTCTGATACCACCTATAACACGGATGGTGGGAATACATCTTGGGAGGCAATGTATAATTTACTTGAGTAAGAAAACCCAAGGCTTTTGGAAACTAAAGCGACAGCAGATGCCATGGATTCATCCGACACTTCTTACTTTGAAGCAACATTTTATTTCCTACATAGGATAGCTGCAAAGTCGAAAATATTGCCATACATAGATATGGTAAGATGTATTATTGATAATGTGGATATTTCGAATAGAACGCTCAGAAAATCCAGGCAATAAGTCATAATCAGCAATTCATTCATGAGGATGATAAGTTTGATGATCTCTTTGATAAAGCTAAGAAATTTTCACAAGTTTTACATTTAGCATCAGGCAATTCATTCATGGTCAAAATCAGGCAATTCATTCATGAGGATGATGAGTTTGATGATCTCTTTGATAAAGCTGAGAAATTTTCACAAGTTTTACATTTAGCATCAATAAAACTAGACCCAGGGGACCTCAAATAATTCCACATATATAGAAAAAAAAGGCCTCAACAGGTCCCTTTGCACCTGTTACAAATCAAAGAAGTAAGAGAATCTACTCCCAGGGTAAACCTGGAGGAGAGTTCCAAGCACAATTCTGATGAGGAAACACAAGAAAAGTCAGCTCAAGGTTCAGAAGAATCTGAACACCAATATGAGAATAAAGAAGGAATCCCTTAGGCAAACCCTAAATAGGACACTAAGGAAAATCTTGAAGAAACGACCGAAAAGGTCTCAACTGAAGAGCACATTGAGACGAGTTCCACACAGGTTCAAATAGAAAAGATCCCAGTTGTTGATCTGGAATTGGAGTGGGAGAAATTTAATAAAAAGCTCCAAATAGAGACCAGTCTTGAAGGGACTTATAGATTCCAGACCCCACAACACACTCAGCAAGTTATAAATCCAGAAAACAACAATACACGAAATTGTAGCTACTCAAGACATTAAAGTCATCCCAGCACACCCAACTTCAGAAATTGTTTTAAAGATTGAAGAAATACTGCCACTGGACATATTCTACAACCCAACACATAAGGATGTAGTAAAAATGCAAAGGAAGAAAATAAATTTGGATGTATTGGCAGCAAAAACTCTTGGAAGTGAATCAATGGAGGTAGTGTGGAAAGACACCCCCAGTGATCCATCAGAAAAACTTACAAAGCTATCACAATTTGTAGGTGCCTATGCAAGTGCAACAATCGATAAGGCAACAGAATTTCAACTTTTTCTTAAAGAAAAAGAAGAAAGAGTTCAGATGCTCGAACAACAACTTGAGAAGGAAAGACAATGCACCAATAGGCAAGCGGAAATACAAATGGCACAACTTCAACAAGATTTTGAGAAAATGACAGTACAACATCAGACATACATTGTAGAGAAGAACACACAGATTTACCAAATGCAGGCTATACTTGATAAATTCAAAGACAATCCTCAAAAAAATGAATTCATTAAAGAGGCACTTGAATTAAATTCACTTTTAGCGTAACAATAGGAGATATTCTATCAAAGAATCTCATTGATCAATCCCTATTTTGAATCAAGTGATAAATTAAAAAATCAATTGATTGATCAGAGATTGGAATATGAAGAGCTAAATAAGAGGATATCAGAATTCATTTCTTGGCAAGAACCTGAAGAAGGAAAACCAAAAATCGAGGAGTCCCACAAGGATATCTTATTCGTAGATTGGGACATATAGTTAAAGCAAGCAAAAAGGGAAGCAACAAGAGTAGCTAGTACAACAAATAACATCATTGAGGTTGTCAACAAAAACCTCCACAATGCTAATATTATCAAAGAATGCAGGCAAGAGGCTCTCCCAGACATTAAATAGTTAGAAGAACAATAGAAAGAAGCTGAAAAAAAAATGCAGAGTCAATCAAGAAATTGTATACACTTGATTGGGAAACCTACCCGTGGTTTGTGGTAAAACCACACAGTCATTGGATGACTCTATGTTGTTTAACCAATTCTACTCAAAAGATGGTGCCACCTCTCACTAATGATGTATTCATAGGAAAAATGAGAACTAGAATTGGCCAACCTCCCTAGGTGAAGCCAATGATAGACATCTGCAAGCTCAAGGACCGAATGGATGAATAGGACCATTCAATTAAAAGAAGCTTGTCAGCATTTTATTTTTATTTCACTTATTCTAAGGAAGTTTGTTTGACACCTCCTTAGATTTTTATGTAATAATGTATTTTTGATACATATTTGTATTATTTAAACCCCTATGATGCATTTAGAGAAGGGTCCAAAATTTTATCAAAAACACTTTTCAAGAGCTTGCACTTCTGTACTTTTCTGACTTTTTTGATGAGATAATTGGAAAAAAATCTAATTTTCTTAGAGATTGAAGCATACTCTACTGAATTTTCATTTCTATACTCTTAGAGTATTTTTAATTGAAAAGAAGCAAATCAATGTTACTGATCTCATGAGTAGGACCTTTCATATCTAGTACTTCTATCTTTATGATTGTGTTTCATTTATGAATTAGCAGTAATCTTTCTTATATTGTGTTATGTATGAAATCTGAGTTATAGTTTGACATCAAAGCACTTTTGTATAAATGTTTTAGCTGTAATTCCTTATTGAAGACATGATCAATTGAAATATGTGATATATTTTCCTTAATTATTTTTCCTAACTATTTAGTCCAAATAATCATCATTAGTGATTTCTTCTCTTATAGAAATTGAATAATCTTTATTACCTTTTGCTTTAAGACACCTTTGTAGATTGCACAATTTGAGTTATTCTTGGGTACATATTAAGATATAGGTTATGATAGATAAATTCACGTGTTTGTTATTTAATTAGATAATTTTTAGTTAAAACATTTCCCATTATATCCTATATCAACCCAACATCATCATATCAATTCTTGCTCGGAAATTGATATCATTATCCCAATCAGAGCCACCACAACATGCGCAAAAGGATTTGCTTTCAAGGTCTGGACCGGGTGGTTATCCCCCATATTGTTGCAACGAAATTTCGGGGCTTCAAAACATTCACAAACTCACCTAAATCAACCAAGTAGATTTGGACATTGTAATTAAACATTTCGAAAGTTAACAAAAATGGTGGGTAGAGAGTGTTGGTATTTAAATTTACAACATTAACCACAAATTCGAGAATTCAAAGAGACTTAATAAGCACCGTTTGAGAAGTAGAAGCTTTGTCACTTGACGAAGGCTATGAAGAAAATTGTTGAAAAATCAATTCACATTGGTATGTTATCTTTGTGAGTTAAATAGTTGAAATTTTAGCAAAGTCTCTTTTCATATCCTTAATGATGTTTAATCAATACTTGCATTTCTAATAGGAAGTGTTGAAGTATATGGAGGCATAGCTCTGTTTGAAACTTTTGGTCTGACAAACATGCATTTAATGTTGGTGGAAGACTTGTTTTGTGCATTCTAAGAAGGATTAGATAGTGGTGAGATCCTTCTTAACAATTGCTTCTTTAGATCTTGTGTTGTCAATTCCTATTCAGAAATAGGTCCTCTTCTCCTCAAATTATAATGAATGGTTGATTGCTGAGGAGGGACTTCACTTTCAGGTGGTTCTTCAACACTTTTCTTGTCAATGTTGAAAATGATATCAACAACATTAATTGAGTGTTCAATATTGGTATTTTATTTAGCCGCGGTAGGTTCATATGTGTCTCCTCTATGCTCAGACTACTCATCTACTAATAGAGTATCAAAAATATGGGCTGCCATAGTAGTCATGTTGTAATTCCATTATGGGAAATTTTTCTTTGAATGCCTCTCCTAATAGAAAGTGCTGTAGTTTTCCATGCCTAAGATTTCAATGTTCAACACAACATTTGATCTCTGGGTAGATTTAGTCGATTGAATTTTCTTATTCCTTCCAAGTAAGAACAACTTAAAGGTCTTGCTATTGGTAGATACCTCACTTGAATTCCTCTTTAATTTGGATACTTCGTTAGTGAGTGACTTTAGAGATTTAGTCAAGCTCTCAATATCAAGAGAATCCTTTTCTTTAGCCTTATTTGAAGAGTCTTGAAACTTCTTGCTAGTCTCCTTGGATTCTTTAGGTTCTTCATCATATTAATAGCCCCAATAGCAGATAAGTCTTTCTCTACAACAATTTCTTCTACAAAGTTCAAAGCCAGTGTTTTCTTTGCAGCTCTTTTAATGAAAACAAAAACATTAGTTGACAAGGAATCCTTGTAATAATATATATTCATATAAACATGGGGTTGCATATTTGTAGGGAACTTATTTAATATATGATTAAACTTTTGATTGAAATATTTAACTTTCTCTTTTTTCCCCATATTAATATTACCAATCTCTTTTAACAACATGACATGAGTTTTATCATCAACAAAATCTTCCATTTTTTTTATTGAACTCCCTCCAACCATGGATTGAATTAACATGCATGCTATGGTACCATACTATTTCTCTAACTTCTAAATTAAAAGGAAAGAGTCTACAAGCGACATCATCATCACATACTTCTAACATTCATAGATGAATCAGTAGAAATAATCAATATGGTCCTATGCCTTAGTATTCTTGTTAGGATCAAACTTTAATAGCAACTTCTCTGGATATTTATTCATTCTATGAATATTAACTAGAAGAGCGTGTGGCCCTTGGGCCATCTAATGCAAGTCTTAATCAGCCATTTCTTTGTCTCCTTAGTCCTCCTCCTTTTACAAATTTTATGAACCTTCTCCTTCACCATTCAATTTTTGTTGTAATCAAAATCAACCCTCAGTTGTTCTTCACGAAAAATAATAAAATCTTCCTCATGCCCTTCATCAATAGGTGGAAGCTCTTCTTGCTGAACTATTTCTTTTGAAGAGTCTACTAATTCCTCAAGAGTGGCAATGACAAAATATTCCATGGTCGTTGTTGGGTGCAGGATCCCTCAAGGGTAGTTTTGGGGCTTACAGCCTAGATTTTGGTCCAATTTTGTAATTCCAATGTAAAGGCTCTGCATTTTGTGGGAGCAGAGCGCGTAGTTTGTTAAAGAGTCACAGGGTTTTCCACCCTTATTTTGATAATTTAATGTCGACTGTAGAAGATCTACCCATGGTCCGCGGACCATGGGATTGTATAAATAGAGAAAATCTCTAAGTAGTTAAAACAACAAAATAAGACATAGATGGGATAATGAAGATGTATGCGAGATATCTCAGAAGTGTAAGTCCAAGTTTTGGGTCGTAGCGTAGTTAGAGGCTCTGCAGCTGAGTGCGCAGGGCAAGTCGAGTCTGCAATCATCTAGAAGTATTAATAAAGAGAAGTTTCTACCAATTTTGCATCTTTATTTCCCCTTTTATGCAACTGTTACACTGGGTATGAATTTCACTTCTAATGCTTATATGATGTGCGAATGTGTATAACTGTATTGGTTAAGTGAATACAAGCTAGAATATATGCTTACACGAAGATAATTAAGATCTGTCACTAAGATAAGTAAGATACTTGGTCTAGTTCAAGAAATAGCGCAGTTCGTTTCCCCAGTAGCGTGAAAGCATCTTAGACCCTATTTAGGGCTGCACAAAGGCCGATTGTAACACTTTGCGAAGGTATTGAAGGGTGGAATAGAGCGCGAAGTGACCTGCACAAAGGCAGGTCTAGTTGGAACAAACCCACATGACATCCATCTCAAGGGTGCAGAAACTTGGTTCCATCATCCCCCCATGCTGCTACGGGTGAGACTTCAGTTCGCATCCACGGGCTAATGTCGAAAGGGCCAATAGTGTAGGGATTTGCTTGGCTAGATAACTCTGAACCTGGGTCAGGCCCCCTCAAGCCAACAAATGGTTCCATTTCCGGGACCAGAATCTGCATGAGAGATGTGTGATGTCATATTTTTGGAGTCCAACTATGAAAGAAATCGAAGGCTGGTTGGACAGAAGAATTCACGAGTTCGCAGCGGAGAAGCAGAAACCCACGACTGTCAAAAGAAGAGTGGCTAGATAGTTACCTGTATACGGAGATCCATGAAATATTTTTTGCGTCCTTCCCCACTGAACTATATGAGTGGATCGCGAAGCTAGCAGATAGCCAAGGAAGGTGGAAGCTTGATGGTCCTATTGTGTGGACCCTAGAGCTAGTGTTAAGATTGGAAGCATTGGAGGATAAGATCGCGAATGCTGTTGATCATTGGCTCGATTGTATTATAGGAGGATGCGTTACTTAGTTTGCAGTTGACACCTTAGTCAACTATAGCAAGGCGAAGCGACGCTTTCTCAAAGGACCGCGAGGTAAGTATGTAAAGTCTTTGAATACTTGGATTAAAATATTGTTGTGCGAAAAGTCGGTTATGCAGTTACCATGATGTTTGGATCTACGCAAAGCGGAAAGGTTTACAGGAATGAAGGAAATAAGAGTCTAGAAAATAGCCCCTTGATTTCACCTCCACGAGGGCACAAGGAAGAGCTCGCGAAGGTCTCTCTGCGAAGTGATATTCACCTGATAAGACAAATAATCCTGTGAATCCCACCTCCACCCACACCAGCACCAGCTTCACTGCCATCACCTCTAGCTTCACCCATACTGACTCCACCACCACCATGATTCAGTATGGCAAACACAATGAAGTTGCCTATGTTCAAAGGTTTGGGAAATGAAGATTTGAACCAATTTTGGTTCGTTATAAGGGCTGTATGGGAAGCGCAAGGTGTTACAAATGACCATATAAAGAAAGCGACACTGGTCAGCACCCTGTAGGATCGTGCGCTAACCTAGTATATTAAGTATTCCAACAATAACTCGAATGCGAGAGTCACAGATATCCAAACAATGCTAAATAGAGAATTTAGCAAGCCTAAGTCTGATGCACACTTAATTATGGGATTCAAAGAGATCATGATGCTACCAGGCAAGAATCCTTGGGAAATAGATCAGAGGCTGAAATGTATGATTCACAAAGCCAATATGAATCTGACAGATGGACAAAATCGCAAGTGGTTTGTAGCGTCGCTACTACCACATTTAAGGAGTGCATTATTGCATTAGAAGATAACAACTCAGGTAGAGGCCTTAGAGATTGCTATGAGACTACATGAGACCTCGATGCAAGATCCTAGCCTAGCAGTTCAGCAAATCCATGCACAACTTAAGAATCTGTTAGAGTCGGTCTGGTCAGTCCTCCATTAGAGATCAAAACTCTTTATGCATTTCATGATTAGGTGTCCTACTCCATTCTCCCAGTTGCATTCCGCTAGGGGCATACCATAATCTGATGGAGAAGGTCATTATAGTCACTCCCCCTCATGTCTGGCTCCTGCTGGCTCAGGTCTTTTGTCAATCATCATCAAAGTCCATGACAGTCAAGGTATGGTCCTTTAAAGGACAATGGCCATTTCGAGGTCTAGGTCTAGGAATTCATCAATTTGGTCCTTGAACATGTCCAGTAAAGCCATGCAGGCTAGAGTGAGGGCTTTACACAGTTATGGTTGAGAGAGCTACATCATCATGTGGATAGACTCCGACTCTTCTTCAAAACTCTGCTTTGAAGAAAAGTCAAACGGTGTCATTTATGACAAAATTTTCAAAAAAAAGTCTTCAAGTGATTTTTTTAGATGCAGTCATGGTTTCCGTGGCCAAATGTCCTGTCGTGCAATCCCCACAAAGAGTGTTGAAAATTGCATCATTCGAGCTAAAATTTCAAAGGGAAAGTGAAAATCAGTGTGTTTTAAAGTTAATGAAAAAGTGAAAAACTCAAACATTAGAAAAATGGGTTTTTGAAGAGGAAAAAATTAAACCCATCTCTTCCAAGGATATATATACCAATTTTTGTCAAAAACAAATGCATTGTGCCGTTAGAAGTCTTGGAGAAGTGTTGGAAAGGTGTGAGTGTGCATTGGTGAGCGATTGAGTGAGTTGGAGGCGACCTTGAAGGGCGCGGCGCATATAACCAGGAGCGCGGCGCACACAGAGGGTGCAGCGCACACGCAACCTACCCACAGTGCAAGTTTCTTAAGGGCACGACACATACCTAGGGCACGACGCACTGGGCTTTACGCGCGGTGCATACATCCAGAGGCATAAATTGGGAGCTGGAGTCAGTTTGGAGGTGATTACAGGGGCATGGCGCACATATAGGGCGCGGTGCACATTACACCCGCCCACTGTTCAAGCTTATAACGAGCGCGGCGCACACTCGGGGCGCGGCGCACATAGACAGGGGCACAGCACACAGAGACAAAGCATCCTGAACATGCCAAAACTCCCTCAAATCTTTTGTGAAGCTCCTCTAATTGCAAGATATTACAAAGGCACCCAACCTCACACCATCATCAAAAGGGCAGCGTAATCACATTCCACATTGGAGTCATGTCATCATAGCATTCGTCTGAGTATGAGAGGGAAACACAGAGTGACTCATCCTCAAAAGAGCAGGCTCCCAGGAGACACTACAAGAGTGGCAAACATGTCAGGGACGAACCCACTACCCTCATCGAGTTACAAGCATGTCATGCTTCCAGCACATATCATGTTTGGAATTTTGTCAAAGGGTGGAAAATGTCAGAGTTCATCATGAGTTGGCCCGTTTATTTGTGCTTCATCTACATGGAGGTCAGTCTACCTTGGCCGGGGTCACTTTCACATTGACACTCGAAGCTATATCAGTGGCAACAGGTATACCAAATATTGGGGAGCAGCGACATAAGAAGAAGAAGGTGGAAAGGCAACACTATGAGCCTTATATCAAAGCTAGATTCTTGAATGAGCTCACAAGAGTATTTCCCTTCAGATACTTGAAAAATGAGTATGCTCTGCTCATGAGATTGATCATGAAATACTTCAGCTGTGAGGGGAGGTTCTCTCGATTGTATGCCTATCACATCTGCTTGCTCATGCACTTTACCAGGATGAGGATGATGAACATCCTGTTTTTCATATGCAGGAATATAGAGAGGATGAACACCTTCATGCTGCATAAGACCCCTCAGCAGCAGCTTAATAGTGTGTATCACTTCACTCTTATCTGAATTTTGGTAGATCATCAGTTGGGATTGCAAGGCATTGCTTGGGAGGACTTCATCTCCCGTGACTTCTTCAGCACACCACATGTATTATTAGAGCCCAAGCAGAAGTTGGGTGGTCCCTCTTATCAGCATGAGCATCATGAGACCACTACCATGCCAGTTTTCATTACATATCAGAGAGGCAGTAGGCACTTGTTTGCAGGAGCAAAGCGAGTGTTATCTCCCCCCGGGGTGGAAGGGGCCTCGCTTCTGGCATCAACTACATAGGTATTGGACAAGGGAAAGAAGCCCGTGCATGATGAGGGACCATTAGGTGTATAGGAGACCGATGTCATCCTCATTCAGGATGAAGAGACAGAGGCAGAAAATGCCAAACTTACGATGACCATTCAGGAGCAGGACTCGGAGATACACGACTTGATACTCAATATGGAGAGAGCTAGATGGGTCATCAAATATCTGGAGTAGAGAAACAAACAGCTTGAGGACCAACAGACGATCATGGAGCTGCAAAGCATCCGTGAAAATCGACAAGCTGCCCAACAGAGGAGGATCGAGCTCACTACCTTGGAGCAAGAGATCAACAACGACTGTGAGTCTTGGTTAGATCGGGTCAATCTACACTTGGAGAAGCTACTGGAGAAGGCAAATAGGTACAAAACCATATTGAGGAGGATGGCTTGTGATTACAGGGAATACAACATGAGCGCAAAGGCCCGAATAAGGAGCTTGAAGGCAAAATTGAGCAAAGCAACAAAAGAGGCACAAGATGCAAAAGAGAAATATTGGCTTTGAATCTTGGCTGAAGCTTCCTTGGCACAGCATAACACTTCATAGAGGACCTCCAGCCCAAATTTCAAGGAATTTGGGGAAATTTTGGTCACATGACAAATTTTTGGCACAAACAGAGGTTTTTCCTCTATACGCGCCATGCCACCGGCACGACGTGTAGGATTGGGAGCTCCAAATGAGAAATGGTTTGCATTTTTTGATTCAGCATGCAAAATCACGACTACTGGCACATGGAGAAAGAAATTTGGAGAAGATCTTGGCCACCAAAAGGGAAAAAAACACTCAAAAATGGCCTCACTGACCCTATTTTGACACACAAGAAGCAGTCTTGGGAGAATGAAGATTTGGAGGGGAAAATAAGCTCCAAATTCAAAATTCCACTTGGTTGGAAAGTAGACAGGACAGGCTTTCCAACGAGAAAACTTGGGCACATTTTGGACTCCAGCAAGTTCCTCAAAACTATCCTCAAATTGGCGTGATGGATACAGAAAGGGGCGCGACGCATATAGGAAAAAAGGCCCAGAATGCCTCTGTTTCGCGAAATTTCGCTTCCCGACTTTTTGTAAGTGGGCCCACTCATATGCACTTCAGTTTTTTGGCACCTAAGGCGGTTTTATAAGTATTTTCACTCCAGATGGTCAGTTATCCAAGTGGCAAGGGAAGGCAAAGGGCCACCCAAGCCATTTGTCATGTTTGTGGCACTGCACCTGTAGCTGCTGTTTGGCTCTCCACCTTCATTTTGTAATGATTCGAGTAACTCCCCAACCCTTGGGCATTCTATCTCTTCATGGCACATTCTATATATTGTATGCAAACCATTTGCAAAGGGTGGGTTGGCTTGTAACTTCTGGGAGACCGTGGGAAAGAAACTCTGTTTCTGCATAGTATATTTTTTACAGAGGATTAATGAAAGGCAGTGGCTCTATTTCACGAGATTCATGTGGTTGTGAGTGTAGAAAATGTGTCTCTTATGTTTCATATGTATCTTGTTATGTTTCATAACTCATTTCATATTCATTTCCATTGAAATTTTCTAAGTTAGCTAAGGTAGAATTCAATTTTATTGCTCTGCCTATGGGAAAATTTCATGTTCAGTGTTCATTCTTTTGTTGAAAAGGATTCATGTTGTCCATGCCCTTTTCACCCACTTCATCAATCTCTCCATTCCACACTATCTTAAACTAAATTGCTAGGCTTTCTGCCTACCTTGCCTCACGAAATAATCCGTGCCTTTTTATTAAGTTCTCTGTTCATTGAGGTCCATTGGTCCCATATCATCCCATAAACACAGTCATTCATAAAAATAATTTCTTGTATCCGTATTCACTTACTAGCCTAAGATAAATAGTTCATTGTCAGTCATCTTAGGCCATTTCATTTATCTATTCACTGAGCATGACTCGGAGAGAGCCCTCTCCTGTTCTGGTAGGGCTAGCTACCAGACTGAGCGTGGTTTGTGGTTACCCTGAATTTTGCCTTCTTTCAGCCTAAGGTGGATTTAAGTGCTAACATAGTGGTGACTCCACTAGGGAGACAAATCAAATCCCCTTACTTCTTAATAATTCTAAGCTTCTGGATGATAAGTTTAGGATTTGATAGGCTGAATAAAGTGGGTTGTGTCCGTTGATTTTTCTCAATAGCATGTTGGCTTCTCGAAGATACACCAGAGCTAATCCAGATCTCGACCCTCCGCTCATCTACAAAAATCCCAATTTGATTTCAAGAAATTGTCGTCAAGAAAGCTCTATATCGCTCGTGCTCAAATCTCATTCATGCCCGGACATTTTTGAGTATATTGAAGAGCTAGAGTTTGATGAGAAGTTTGAATTATCATTGTTTGAAACCAAGTCCGAAAGAGCGGTTGACTCTACTGTCCACAATCCACAGTTTCTGGTAGACTTGGAGACGAAAAGGGCTAACCAGATTATTGATAACTACATAATAGCTCAGCTTCAAACTCCAATTGCTAGCCCCTTAAAAACTGTGCACACTCCTCCAACACCTTCGAGGAAAAATCCACCAAGAGTGATGGCTACCCGTTTCGCACCTCTTGTTTTGCCTCAAATTTTAGATGACATGCCCACTGATTACCAAAGAAAAATCCCATTTTTTGATGGCACTCCTAATGGCATTACTGTGCAGCAACATGTGGATAGAATGGTAGACTTCTATGAACTTCATGAGATAGATGCGGAGAAAGTGGTGATGAGACTTTTTTTACAAACATTTGCAAGTGAAGTAAGGAAATGGTTCAGAGGTTTACCGGTTGCACGTATCGCTACCTTGGTAGACCTACAAAGACAATTCTTAAACCGCTCGGAAGTGAAAAAGAATCCTCTTAAAATTCTGTCCAAATATGAGCAGATCAAGAGAAACGCTGGTGAGGCTGTCCAAGATTATTGCATTAGATTCAATACAGTGTATAATGAAATTCTAGATAATCTAAGGCCACACTAGCCATGTTGAAGTTCCCGGATGGTTTTGATGCTGATATGGCTTATCAATTGAGAGAAAGAGAACCGGCTACAATGGAAGACATGCAGAAGATAACAGTCAGCGTTGAAGAAAATATGCTAACCAAGAGAGCTAGAGCAAAGGCAGAAAAGAAGATTGCTGCAAAGGAAGAATCTTCCTCGGTAGATCAGCTACTTCGGAAGGTAGAGCAGATGCTCGAAAGAGTGAAACTTAACAAACCGGAGCCGCAAGTTAGAAATCCTAACTTCCGTGGCCAACAACAACCACAATATAGAATAAGACAGAGAGATCAACAAGCTCAAGAGCTGATTGCACAACAACCAGTACAAACACCTTTGCAACAAAATTTTGTGCATGGACCAGAATTAGATGAAGACGAGAATGTAATAGGCAAAGAAAATCATCTCTTTACACTAGAAGATTTGCCTACTTATCTCACTAAAGAGGAGGAGTATGCAGAGAATTCAGCTGCCGACAAAGATGGAGATTTCATTCTAGCAAGCGACACCGTCTTGGAGGAGCAATCAGATGAATACCAAAGAGGCTACATGAATGCTTTATCCGCCCAACAATAGCGATATTCACTTAGAAACAGGGATGTGCCGGTCAGACCCATTCAGAAAAAGAAGGATGTTGAAGCCCCAAAGAATGATTCAGCAGGTACACAAAAGAAAGGAAACGAGGTGGTTGAAACAGAGAGCAGCAAATCAATATCAACAGAACCACCACATCAGCAAGTTACATCGAAAGAAAGGGAGAGGAAATAAATCCCAGTCAAAGAGGTAGAAAGGATTCCTGCTTTGAATTTAGAGAATGAGATTTCCAAGCTAAAAATATCCATCCCTTTGACTGAAATATTGAAGAACAACAGTTATAAACGACAAGTATCTAAAATGTTAACTTTGGACCCAATGTCCAACATGGTGAATGTCGAAGATGATCAACCTGAAATGATTTTTGGGCCAGCATCAAATGGTGAGTCTCATGACAGTGATGTAACACCTTTCTACATTAGTTTAAGGTTGCATGATTTTGTGTTACATAACGCCATTTTCGATTCCGAAGCCTCTCACAATCTCATGCCCAAGGAAATCATGGACAAGCTTGGTCTGGACATCACCTGGCAATATCATGATCTCTATTCGTTCGATTCTAGCAGAGTAAGATGTATAGGTCTCATCAAAGACTTGGTTGTGAGTTTGGATCAGCTCCCCATGAAGAATGTTTTGATGGATATTGTGGTGGCAGACATTCCTCCAAGGTTTGGCATGCTTCTTTCTAGGTCTTGGGTAGAAAAACTAAAAGGGACACTACAGCTAGATTTCTCCTATGCAATGATTCTAGTATTTGGACAAATGAGGAAATTATATCAGGAACAAAAAATGAAGTACATGATCACAAGCAAGGAGAAACCAATAAATCATCCTATTAACTATGTACATACAGATTTAGAGTATTTTGTTTTGTATTCAGATAGTTTAAATGATATAGATAGTCAGTTGGTAGAAGCAGATGATATTCTGGAAATAACAGAAAATTTCAGAGAAGTTTTGAAGAAAGAAGAACAAGAACAGCAGAACACCATTGGGAAATCAGCTGAAAGCAATGGACAGCAAGCAGACAAGGCACACCAAACAGATTTCCAGCACTTGCAAGAAGAGGAAGAAGGCTTGTGGACCATGGATTTCGATGGAGCAGTGGGAAATGATGGTGCTGGAATTGGAATTTGGGTACGCAGTCCTTTCTTCGCCCCAAACAAGGTCCCTAGTAACGTACGGGTATGCTCTTACAAGTTGGCTTTTGAATGTTCAAATAATGAAGCTGAGTATGAAGCTCTGATTGCTGGCCTAAAGATTCTAAGAAAGCTGAACGCTAAGAGGATTTCAGTATAT